>JADLZL010005870.1:0-11783 GCA_015844335.1 Chrysopogon serrulatus
TAATTCTGAGTTGTCATACACGTAATATGATGATTTTTAATGTTTCAAACTCTTACAAATGTATTTCTAATTCTATATGCATGCTACGTGAGAAACGACACTTTTCTATTATACATATAACCATTATCAGTATAGAATACTAACCATTTAGCGAAGCATTGATCTGCAAAAATTCTCTCGAAGATAGTTCTCAGGAAGTGACAAGGTTCTAAAAATTCTAACTTAAAGGCTCACTGGCGGGCGATGCCTCAGGCCCAGCCCCCAGCGGGCCAGCGGGGCCATCCCGCTCGCCAGCTCCGTCTCCCCGCGTTGGTTGGCCGCCGGCGTGTGGCAACGGCTCCCCCACCATCACAGCACTTGGCGCCAGGGCCGTGCTGCGGATGGGGTGCGCGCTCAGGGGGAGGAGGGGGAAGTGGAGGGAGGTGCCCGCCGCTGCCAGAGCGGCGTCCTTTCGTCGGTGGCAGCAGCGCGGCGGCATCACCCGCCCCAGCAATGCGCGGCGTCGGCGGAGCAGCCTGGCGCGCGCACCTTCGCGCTGGCGAGGTTGAGAGGCGGGAGGTAGCGGAGGGGGCCACGGCGCGCTGGAGGAGGATGCGGGCGGCAGCGCCGGCTGCACTGCGCGCTCCCCTGCGCCGGCGGAGGCCACCAGCTGCCGCGTCGTCTGGGCGGTGGAGTCCTCCGCGTGTGCTGCCGCTCGTGGGCGAGGAGGGCCAGGCTGCCGCGGGCGCCAGATCCAAACCCCGCGGACGGCTGGGCGCTCAGTGCCGGCGGCTCTTGCTCCGGCGGCGAGAGGACCGGGCGAAGGGGGCCGTCATGGGCAGCGGCCGCGGCCACGCCGCGCGCTCACACTGTCACGCCCCCTCACGCACGGGTGAGGAAGGGAGGGAGGGAAGCAGCGCAGGGAGGTGGGAGGAGCGTCACGGGGCGGCGGGCGATGGCGGGAGAGAGCCAGGTGCGGCTCCGGTTGGGGAACTTGGGTCATGGGTGTGTGGGCGGACGCAGTGGGCTTTATCCATGGGCCGAATGGTAGCCCGAGGGTGAGCTCATGGGTGACGAGCAGCCCAGAAGCCAATCTGCACCAACGAATATTCGCCCGTGGGATATTTCTTGCCCGGGGCGCCACCTCCGCTGCTATAGATATCTTCTCACAGGCGGCCGCTAGGGTTTAGTGCTTTTCTCCCGGCGGCGCCTCCACATCTCGTCTCTCAGATTGGGAGGCGAAACCAAGGTGACTGACCCCCCTCCCCCTCCTCTTCTCTGGTTGCTAGAGCTAGCTGATCGGTATTTCTAGTTGGTTTCAAGGCGTTTTGGTTCCATCTCGTGGTGTGTTGTGTTGATTGGATTGACTCAGAGGCCTTCAAGTGGGTTGTGGTTCGAGTCGAATCTCAAGTTTGCGTGGGTACTCGAGGTAATTTAGGTCGTTCGGGTTTAATGGTGCCCGACTGTTCTCTCTGTTATTGGTCTGTCCGATCTGTAGAGATAAGGTGCAGTCCTGGTTCACTCTAGACGTCCTAGATTACTCGATTCTTCACTTTTTTTTTTTTTTGAGTCAACCAGTTAGTTTGCACCTTAGGGTCTAGGGTTGATGAATTGGGTCTGCTATGGTCCTTGGGTGCACCGATTTGTTTACTCAGATCTGCTGTTTTGCTATGACTAATTGTGGCTGGTATAGTCTGATTTGGTTCTAACGATTTGCTATCTGTTGGTAAGCCTCAGATTCATGGTAGTTATGTTTTGGATCCGTTTTAGGCAGTATGTTTGCCTTTTTATGGTCCATTTTTTTTTAATGTTCAGTACATTAGCATTCATCAATCTCTGCTAATCCAGTCTACATGAATTTGTCGAGTAATCTATGCTATCCTTTTGTGGCATCTTTGATTTTCATGGAGGGTAGGATCTTCTGATAGTTGAAATGGTTGCCTAAAATATTTTCTGGTGTTTTTCATGTAAGTTGATATGTCAATAATTTGATAATCTGTCTATAAGATTGGTTTTGGTTCACATTTGTAATACACATGGTACACCTATCAGTTGTGCTTTAACCTGTAGTTAACACCTACTGTTTCTTGTTCCACTTATTGGTACTAACCCATTCAATTAGTATTTTTGGGATTGAATCGATGCTTTCTTAAAATAAGTTGTGTAGTTTGATGAGGTTCTACCCTGTGTTCATCTAAGATACCTCTTAGCTGTAGTGTGCTTACAATACCTTGTGTTGAGTGAAAATTAGAACAATTTATCTTGATAAAGATTGGAGGCGAAAACATTTTCAATAACTTTCTGAAATGGTTAATATCTTGTTTGGCACACTAGACAGTTTATTTATCTGTCTCTTTTGATCCTGGCAATTGTAGTGCTTGTTGCTCCTTTAGTGCAGATATTAATCGGAAAACTTTTCTGTTATTCTGTTTAAGTTGCTTTTTTTTAAATTCTTATTCTGACTAGCATTTTGTACCTGCAGGAATACATATACATATTTGTAGTGGGATCATCATAAAAAGTCAAGATGGTGAAGTTCACGGCTGAAGAGCTCCGTGCCATCATGGACAAAAAGAACAACATTCGTAATATGTCTGTTATTGCTCATGTGGACCACGGTATGTTCAAAACAGTGCTTTGTTAGATGGCATATGCTCCTTAATAATGTTTTTTGAGCCTTCTCTGTTTTAAGCTTATTTTGTTTTTGAATATTTAAGAGCAAATGCTTTTACTGATGCTGCATTATCTGTTTTCTGCTAAGATATGTATGGTCAGTTATTCATTCATGTAGGAATAGGCTTACCCTTTTTTCATCTTGTGATTAATGTATTATGATAGGTATGGTGCCTGTTAGCTCTATGTTTAAGATTGTAATGTATTGGTGTGTTCGTTAACTTCTGATTTTGATTGGTTGTCTGTCCCTAATGTGCTACTCTATGATGCATGTCCAGTTGAATGTTGAAGCTGTGCACCGTTCCTTATATGTTATTGATTTTTTGCAGGAAAGTCTACGCTTACAGATTCTCTTGTGGCAGCTGCTGGGATTATTGCCCAGGAAGTTGCTGGTGATGTTCGCATGACTGATACTCGTGCAGATGAAGCAGAGCGTGGTATTACAATCAAGTCCACTGGTATCTCTCTTTACTATGAGATGACTGATGAGTCACTGAAGAACTACAAGGGTGAGAGGGACGGTAACCAATATTTGATCAACCTTATTGACTCACCCGGGCACGTCGATTTTTCTTCGGAAGTTACAGCTGCTCTTCGCATCACCGATGGTGCTCTGGTGGTGGTTGACTGTATTGAAGGTGTCTGTGTGCAAACTGAAACTGTGCTCCGCCAAGCCCTTGGTGAGAGGATTAGGCCAGTCCTTACTGTGAACAAGATGGACAGATGCTTCCTTGAGCTTCAGGTTGAGGGCGAGGAAGCTTACCAGACTTTCTCCCGTGTCATTGAGAATGCCAACGTCATTATGGCAACATATGAAGATAAGCTCCTAGGTGATGTCCAAGTCTACCCAGAGAAGGGGACTGTTGCTTTTTCTGCTGGTTTGCATGGATGGGCCTTTACCCTCACTAACTTTGCCAAGATGTATGCATCAAAATTTGGTGTTGATGAGGCTAAAATGATGGAGAGGCTTTGGGGTGAGAACTTCTTTGATCCTGCCACAAAGAAATGGACCACCAAGAACACAGGTTCTGCGACCTGCAAGAGAGGATTTGTTCAGTTCTGTTATGAGCCAATTAAGCAAATCATTAACACCTGCATGAATGACCAGAAAGAGAAATTGTGGCCCATGCTGCAAAAGCTTAATGTTACAATGAAGGCTGATGAGAAGGAACTTATTGGCAAGGCTTTGATGAAGCGTGTTATGCAAACTTGGCTTCCAGCTAGTACTGCACTTCTTGAGATGATGATATTCCACCTTCCTTCCCCAGCAAAAAGCACAGAAGTATCGTGTGGAGAACTTGTACGAGGGACCCCTTGATGATATCTATGCAACTGCTATCAGAAACTGTGATCCAGAGGGTCCTCTTATGCTTTATGTTTCAAAGATGATTCCAGCATCTGACAAGGGCAGGTTCTTTGCCTTTGGCCGTGTTTTCTCAGGGAAGGTTGCGACTGGTATGAAGGTTCGGATCATGGGTCCCAACTATGTCCCTGGGCAGAAGAAGGATCTGTATGTCAAGAGTGTCCAGCGTACTGTTATCTGGATGGGGAAGAAACAAGAGTCAGTTGAGGATGTTCCTTTGCGGTAATACTGTTGCTATGGTTGGTCTGGATCAGTTCATCACAAAGAATGCTACACTCACTAATGAGAAGGAGGTTGATGCGTGCCCAATCAGAGCGATGAAGTTCTCTGTCTCCCCTGTTGTCCGTGTTGCTGTTCAGTGCAAGGTTGCCTCTGACCTACCCAAGCTAGTTGAAGGTTTGAAGCGCCTGGCCAAGTCTGATCCTATGGTTCTCTGTACAATGGAAGAATCTGGTGAGCATATCATTGCTGGAGCTGGTGAGCTTCATCTTGAGATTTGCCTGAAGGATCTGCAGGAGGACTTCATGGGTGGCGCTGAAATTATTGTTTCCCCTCCTGTGGTCTCCTTCCGTGAAACAGTTCTTGAGAAGTCATGCCGCACTGTCATGAGCAAGTCACCCAACAAGCACAACCGTCTGTACATGGAAGCGCCCCTTGGAGGAGGGTCTCCCTGAGGCAATCGACGAGGGGCCGCATTGGCCCACGTGATGATCCTAAGGTGCGCCTCCCAGATCCTCTCTCAGGAGTTTGGGTGGGACAAGGATCTCGCCAAGAAGATTTGGTGCTTTGGACCTGAGACCACCGGTCCAAACATGGTTGTTGATATGTGCAAGGGAGTGCAGTATCTTAATGAAATCAAAGATTCTGTTGTGGCTGGTTTCCAGTGGGCATCAAAGGAGGGTGCACTGGCTGAGGAGAACATGCGCTGGTGGTATTTGCTTTGAGGTCTGTGATGTTGTTCTCCATGCTGATGCTATTCACAGGGGTGGTGGCCAGGTCATTCCTACTGCCAGGAGGGTCATTTATGCTTCTCAGCTCACGGCCAAGCCAAGGTTGCTGGAACCAGTTTACCTGGTGGAGATCCAGGCCCCAGAAAATGCACTTGGTGGTATCTATGGTGTTCTGAACCAGAAGAGAGGACATGTATTTGAGGAGATGCAAAGACCTGGCACCCCGCTCTACAATATCAAGGCTTACCTCCCTGTCATTGAGTCCTTTGGGTTCTCAAGCCAGCTGAGGGCTGCCACCTCTGGTCAGGCGTTCCCCCAGTGTGTGTTTGACCACTGGGACATGATGGGCTCTGATCCTCTGGAGGCTGGCTCCCAGGCTGCCCAGCTGGTGTTGGATATCCGCAAGAGGAAGGGTCTGAAGGAACAGATGACCCCTCTTTCTGAGTTTGAGGACAAGCTCTAATCGTTTCGTTTCTGCTACTGTTACCCCATACTTGTTTAATTGTCATTCATCTTC
The DNA here is from genome assembly GCA_015844335.1 of Chrysopogon serrulatus. Classification (NCBI taxonomy): domain Eukaryota; kingdom Viridiplantae; phylum Streptophyta; class Magnoliopsida; order Poales; family Poaceae; genus Chrysopogon; species Chrysopogon serrulatus. The sequence continues at coordinate 5,483 of JADLZL010005870.1, forward strand.
TGTATTGGGAGTCTGGGAACTACTACTTTTGGGAGTCTGGGAACTACTACTTTTGGGAGTCTGGGAACTACTACTTTTGTCTTGTTTCCTTTTAGTTGTCAAGTGAATGTTTCTGAACATCATTGGGACTACTGTACTACCTTAGTATGCTGCTGAGACGCTTTTTGCCATCCATCGTGATGTAACAGATGAAACAGTTGGTATTTGCTTGTTAAGTGGAAGTGTGGCAGTAAATGCTTGTGCTATCCTGATTTAATGCTTGTTTTCTTACTGTTAGATTTAGAAAATGCTTGTTTCCTTTCTGTTAGATTAGAAAATGCTTGTTTAAGAGCATTTCACTCTTTCTTGCATGGCTTTGAGTTGTCTATTAAATGATTTGCGTTTTCTCGAGTGGTTTGCATTTCATACTTTGAAACTTTATTTGGATCAGGCAGTTGATGCTATTTTATCTGTAATTGCTGATTATTCATTTGCAATTAGACAGTGAGGACAGGAATGATGGTTAGTTTGTGTACCAGATTCGATAGGTAGACAAGCCTCCACGATACAAGCTTCTATTGCTATTAATTGCACAAGAGACTTGAATTAAGGTGGTCCAGGGACTTCATGCTTATTACGGCCAAAATGTTGATTTGTCCCCAATGATAAAAGGGGATGATGATTTGTTCCTTTCTACCTTAGTACAAGCTTCAGTTGCATAGTACAGCTGCACCAGATCTGTGTCCATAGAGCCATTCTGTTTCCATGAAAGCATATCACCTAAATCAGCTTTGCTTTTCTACCTTTGAAGTTATTTAAAAACAAAATAATTTTGCTGACAGGAAGACTTCTTTCGAAAGCAGTCTTTTCTACCGATCGTACAGGTGAGGTGGAGAGCGAACAGTGCTGGCGTCGGATGGATGTACATGTTATACAGCTTCACCTCAGGATCCCATATGCCTATACATCAGCATCTATTGTTGAACTGCTACTTGCTATGGTTGTACATACAACAACATATATCTTGCCAGTTACCGTCGTGTAAAACGTGTGGCATCTTTACAATACTGAAACGCCGTCGCGTTCCTGAGAAGATAGGCGGGCCACGTCATCGAAAAAAATATCGGCCGTCGGATCGCGATCGAATGATCAAATCACGGAAAAAGTCACTTTCACCTGCACTGTTTATCACTGTTTATACACTGTTTATCTGAGGCTTTTACTGTTCACACATCAGCACGAATGAAAATTGCTGCGCGTACATGAGAAAGGTACCCAAAAGATAAAATAAGCCTTTTTCCTTTTCAGAAAATTTCTAGAAAAAACCTGAATAATCTATAACCACACTAGAGCCTACCACAATATTTTCAACCTCTTTTCATCATCCAAAAATTCAGAATAATTTGTAAATACTTCTCATTCGCGTTTTACCAATAAACTTAAGAAGTTTATATTTCATCTATCCTAACTACTTGAATCTCGTAATTCTTCCACCAAAAAATCTTTTTAAAATAAAACCCTACATATTCAATTTATTTTTCCGTAATTTTTTTATGATTATTATAAATACAAATAGCCATCTTCTTCAATTATAATATAGATGGCATGACGCGAACCTACAATTAATATGATTATGATCCTCTTCTGTTTTAAAACTAACATATATTTAACTTAAAATTAATATGAATAGACAGATTAAAAATTAAAATCATATAACATTAGTAAGAATAAAAATTATATAATGTCATTGAGCACAAAATAGAAAGATTTCAAATAGTTTAAATGACACATATTATTCGATACATTAAAGTTGATGTTTTGAACATTACTAGATAGTCGTACATACAAGTTTTAGACCATCTTACATGTACTTTTTTATTTAACGCATACTCTTTTTGTGCATCATTAGCACGTCGAAACTAGAGCAGTAATAAAAATCCGTGAGCTACCAATTGTGTCCGACTCAAGCAATTCAATTAGCTAAATTATTTTTTGGTCTTTGTATCTTTTATTTGAGTGAATGACAACAACCATTCGATCTGTTTTTTGTAAACTATTCTAATTAATATATGTTCAGTACAACGAAAAAATATAATGGTAAAACTCAATGAATTTAGATTAATGTAACCATGTTTATGAATGTTAATACTTTTAAATATAACTTTAGTCAATCGAAGAACAAGAACTATATTTTCTTTTTGAATAGAGGGAATATACCTTCTCACAGGCGAGCCACTTTAATATATAAAATATTTATAATAGCGGTACACAGCCAAGATCGAACACTTTGATTTCTATTCACTCATGCTCTTTGTGCACTGTTAGTACGTAAATGTATTCCAGCAATTGAATATACTAAAAATCAACAAAACTAAATAATATTTAAAAATAAATAGTTTGAATTTTTTAAAAAATCACCAATACATGAATCATTAAAGAACTTAAAATTAATATGAATATACATATTAAAACTTAAATTCATATAACATCAACAATAATAAAAAAATTATATAATGCCATTAGCTACAAAATAAAAAGGTTTCAAAACAGTTCAAATGACGCATATTATTTGTTATATTAAAGTTGATGTTTGAACATAACTAAATAGTCGTACATATAAGTTTTGATAGTCTTACAAGTGCATTGTTATTTAACTCGACACCAATTTTATTGTATCACATATTAAACAATTCACAAAGAAAAAATCTCCTTAATTTTTTTTTTTCTAAATTAACCAACAGTACGTCTTTGGTTATTTTATAGAACAAACATCGAGGACAGTATATACTGAAAAGTTAAATTATGAAAAGACCGTACATACCGATAATTTAAATTACGAAAAGGACCGTCCCATTTCTTCCTTGTTTCAAAAAAGAAAGAAAACAAAACAAAAAAAAAGAAACTAAAAAAACAGAAGCCCAAGGACCGTCCATTTCTTCCTTGTTTCAAAAAAGAAAGAAAACAAAACAAAAAAAGAAACTAAAAACAGAAGCCCAACTGCTACTGAGCTTTTAATTGACGACAATTGTCATTTCATTAAATTAAAATATACGGATGACATTCCAAGCGCGGTAACACCGCCGCTGTTCTAGTCCGCTACTGCACGTTCGTACTTTTATGTAGCTGTGTAATGAAGTTCAGGGTATGTAAGTTGTCATCAGTGACGGAGCCAGGAATTTGCGGCTGGGTATGCCAAATGTACAAAATTTCAAAGCAAATGGCGTTATAATGGTCATAACATTTAACAAATCTCTAATAATAACCAAAGTACAAGTTTGAAATATAAATAATTAAGAAATATTATAGAACAATTACATCTACTATAATATAAATCTACGATTTTCTTGTTGGAAGAGATTGATGATATCTTCATCTTTCACTTGACCAAAGAATTCTCTCTCAATAATGCAAATATGCTGCTAGTACCCTTATTCTTCATCTACATTACAATTTACAAAGAACATAATGTTATAAAATTACTAAATAAAGTAGTACACAGCACAGGCGCACAGCAGTAGGAAGAACTAATAAAAGAGAGATCATAAAATCTTTACCTAGCTGCCTGTTGCAATTGCGATTTGCGACCAAGAGTCCAGGATGCGTTGCTGCCTGCTGCCTGGTGGTCACCGCTCGCCGGCCGCGGCACTGCCGCACGGCCGCAGCAGAAGCAGACCTCAAGATGTGCCGCCTGCAGCCTGCCGCCGCAGCCAGCAACAGCAGAACGAGATGTGTGTGCGCCGCCGCAACCGCCCTGGAGTTCGGACGGGAGTTGCAAGTCGCGATTTTTTTCTGACTTCTGAAAGGATGCACGGACTTCAGCCGCTTGGGCCTTGGCCAAGTTGGCCTGCTCAATACGTTCGTTTGCGGGCTTTTGGTCCATTAAAAAATAGAATATACATGTATACTACATATATAACATGTATTTATTTTTTGCACCTAAATCTTGGGTATTCCAAGAAATACCCAGGCATACCCCTAGCGCCGTCCATGGTTGTCATATTCCTACACGTAGTCTATTACTGCATTTTCTCATGCATGTCGATGTTTCCTTGTACACGATTTGCCGGCGCCTATGCGGTCTTAAGGTCTCTACACAAGCATGGTAGGCGCCAGCAATAAGTAACTTGCTACGACGACCGGACTTCAAACTCTTAGAATGGAATGGAATGTCCTCATCCGGACGTCATGATTCTCGCATCAAACCGCATTCTTCCAAATATGTGCAGCACGACTCGATTATGCCGCGCAAATTTAGAGTTCAGAGTTTCTGACGCGCACATGGATCTGAAATCCTTCTCTATATAACGCCGCAGATCACTTCACAAGTTGGAACAAGTTTTTGGAAAGCCCTTCCCACTGCAATCAAGATTTTGCCGACAACCCTTCTCTCGCTTTCAGGAAGTAAAAGCAGGCAAATTGAATCATGCAGAGAATAATGGAAGGCAGATGTTAATGGAATGTTGCAACTACAACAAATGATCACGCAGCTTGAAGATCTGATCAGTTCTATCTTGATTGTGTTGTTTGAGGTAGGACAGATTTCAAGAGTTTAGACATATTACAGCTCATGTCTCTCTCTAGACTCTCATACATATAGCAGCAAGCTACCGGCTCCACTCTGAGCCGCTAATCCTTGAGCTGGGCCGGCGAGCGCGAGTAGGCCGAGCTAGCTCCCTCTGGAAGTCTGAAGCCTGTCCACCTGGTTGGGAAGCCTGGGAGCTAACAGATTGTGTATTGATCTCTTCGGAGACATCCGATAAAACAGATTGTGTATCGTCTGAAATTTGGGAAGTGCGTATTGCCCAGAAGGATCTGGGATGCAGGTTCTTGTTATCGACGCTGAACAGCCAGCCTATATTGGACTGGCAGGCATTGCACAACGCGATTGTCCATGTGTACCTGAAACCAGAAAAAGAACTTAGCCAATGCATCAGGCGACCATGGTAATTGTGTGATTTCCAGATTCAATGAGTGGGAAAACGGGGCAAAAAGAACTGGTAGAATTATTATACTCTGGAAACCAGCTGTGAGTTTTGGAAGGGTCGCCACGCAGCGCAAGGCCAGTGGTATTATATACTGTAATAATCTCTGTCGCAAATCTGTGAGGCTTCCTGTAAAAAAGACATCGGACTGTCACTGGATGTCACCACCATGTCACTTTCGCCTTGCAATACGGGTCTACAAGAAGCAATGAACCTGTTACTTCTTGTATTAGTCAAAACAATGCACAAATTATTTGATCAGTTTTATAGCTCATATCCCCAGGACTACCCAGATCCAAGAATCAGATGGGATAAGAACCAAGCAAAGAGTTTCTCTGCTGATTCTCAAAAATCAACTCGCCAAAAGTCGACTGGTGAGTTTCAACCATCTCTATAGAAATAATGAGTCAGCTTCAATTTTTTTTTCTTTTTATTAGGTATTCGAAACACTGCACAAAACAAAAGGCTGAAATCCTGAAGAAACTCTAAAGCACAACAAAATTTGAAACCCTGGATCCAGTTTTATTTTCATGTCACCGCTATTCATGATGCATTACCACTGGCTCCACTTGCAGACTGGACAAAGATAAGGTCACAAGTCTTAGCCATGTCAACAGAATTGAAGAAATGAAGCATGATCAGAAACTTTGAGAAAGTAACTGATACCAGGCAATTTCTACATCGTATGATATTGAAGGCTTTAAGTAGCTGAATCTCCCGCTGTAGTCGATATGAGATTCCATCAATCTCAAGCAATTCTTGCCTCAGTGATTCTGAGATAGGAAGTTTGCTTCCAATGCAAAATGACAAATAATTCGGTTTTCTCACATGATCATCCATGCTTGGGTTTAAAATTACTTGTCTCCACAAATCTGCCATGAAGAAAATTGAAGGTCATACATACAACAACACTTAAATCACAACTGCACAGATTTATACTTTGACAGAACAGGAACGAATGTTAAGATAAGCAGCTTTCCTGCTGTCCGTGAAAAAAAATACAGGAACGAATATTATACAGTTACTACCTCCATTACCTTTTATAAGGCATGACTAGAGATAACAGTCTCTCATACTACACTTTGACCATCTATTTAGGTTATATTATATTATTTATATTTCTAAATTTATAATATTTAGATAGTACATTTAATCACCAATCTAACCATATTAAGTTTATAGCATAATAATTAAAATTATTGGATAAATTATTGGTCCAAGATTTTAAAGCCTGACTTTTGAAATTTGTGGGCACCTTGTAAAAAGATAATGGAGGGAGTAACAATCAACAAATGCAGAGTAACATAAATCCTGTTTGCTACAATCAAGAGAAATTAAAA
>JADLZL010005871.1:0-19766 GCA_015844335.1 Chrysopogon serrulatus
GTAAGATGAAGCTAGACAAAGCTGCCGCACAACTATTGCCACTCCATGGAGGAATGGACAACTACTTTGGTCTGCTAATCAAGATGCACAGAAAAGGCTTATCCAGCATTTGCACTAACAAAATATAGAAAGAAAGATTTCACAGCCGAAGAAAATTTTGCCGTTATCCATAGGTACTCATATTTCACCCCTTTTGTTTTAAACTCATAACCTGTTTTGAGGAAATGAGATCCACAGCAAGCCTTTTAGACCCAAAAGGTGATAATAGCAACGAGCAAAGCACTAAGGATATTGTACTGAACATTTTAAACTACCTGATCTTGCACCAGCTGACACTGAGACAGAAGAGGGCTTACAACAACAGCATGAACTGTTTAGAAAAAAATATATAGCTAATGTAGTTAGCAAAGAGATTAGTTACACTGAGTATAATTATACCAAGAGAACCTAGAAGAAAATTTTGGAGAAAAGAAAAAATCAATAGAATTGAGAAATGATTTTTTTTTTCTTTCGAATATCCACACTTCATGTTAGAACTGCACGAGTGAGAGAGAGGAGTGCCATTGGTTTCTAATTCTGAGTTGTCATACACGAATATGATGATTTTAATGTTTCAAACTCTTACAAATGTATTTCTAATTCTATATGCATGCTACGTGAGAAACGACACTTTTCTATTATACATATAACCATTATCAGTATAGAATACTAACCATTTAGCGAAGCATTGATCTGCAAAATTCTCTGAAGATAGTTCTCAGGAAGTGACAAGGTTCTAAAATTCTAACTTAAAGGCTCACGGCGGGCGATGCCCAGGCCCAGCCCCAGCGGCCAGCGGGGCCATCCCGCTCGCCAGCTCCGTCTCCCGCGTTGGTTGGCCGCCGGCGTGCGGCAACGGCCCCCACCATCACAGCACTTGGCGCCAGGGCCGTGCTGCGGATGGGGTGCGCGCTCAGGGGAGGAAGGGGGAAGTGGAGGAGGTGTCCGCCGCTGCCGGAGCGGCGTCCTTCGTCGGTGGCAACAGCGCGGCGGCATCACCCGCCCCAGCAATGCGCGGCGTCAGCGGAGCAGCCTGGCGCGCGCACCTTCGCGCTGGCGAGGTTGAGAGGCGGGAGGTAGCGGAGGGGCCACGGCGCGCTGGAGGAGGATGCGGGCGGCAGCGCCGGCTGCACTGCGCGCTCCCCTGCGCCGGCGGAGGCCACCAGCTGCCGCGTCGTCTGGGCGGTGGAGTCCTCCGCGTGTGCTGCCGCTCGTGGGCGAGGAGGGCCAGGCTGCCGCGGGGCGCCAGATCCAAACCCCGCGGACGGCTGGGCGCCCGTGCCGGCGGCTCCTTGCTCCGGCGGCAGAGGACCGGCGAAGGGGGCCGTCATGGGCAGCGGCCGCGGCCCGCCGCGCGCTCACACCGTCACGCCCCTCACGCACGGGTGAGGAAGGGAGGGGGAGGGAAGCAGGCAGGGGAGGGGTGGGGCGCCAGCGCCGGGGCGGCGGCGATGGCGGGGAGAGAGCCAGGTGCGGCTCCAGGTTGGGGAACTTGGGTCATGGGTGTGTGGGCGGACGCGGTCGTGCGGAGCGGTGGCAGTCGCGGGGTTGAAGGCGTGGCCCACCTGTCGGCACGGCCTAGAGTTACAGCGGTGAAGCCGGTGGGGACTTGGGAGCGCATTGTTTTGGTGCTGCCGGTAGATGTTGACAATCGGGATGTTTTAGTTGTATAGAGACTCTCTCGGAAAGGGGCCAGTGGGCTTTATCCATGGGCCGAATGGTAGCACGAGGGTGAGCTCATGGGTGACGAGCAGCCCAGAAGCCAATCTGCACCAACGAATATTCGCCCGTGGGATATTTCTTGCCCGGGGCGCCACCTCCGCTGCTATAGATATCTTCTCACAGGCGGCCGCTAGGGTTTAGTGCTTTTCTCCCGGCGGCGCCTCCACATCTCGTCTCTCAGATCGGGAGGCGAAACCAAGGTGACTGACCCCCCTCTCCCCCTCCTCTTCTCTGGTTGCTAGAGCTAGCTGATCGGTATTTCTAGTTGGTTTCAAGGCGTTTTGGTTCCATCTCGTGGTGTGTTGTGTTGATTGGATTGACTCAGAGGCCTTCAAGTGGGTTGTGGTTCGAGTCGAATCTCAAGTTTGTGTGGGTACTCGAGGTAATTTAGGTCGTTCGGGTTTAATGGTGCCCGACTGTTCTCTCTGTTATTGGTCTGTCCGATCTGTAGACATAAGGTGCAGTCCTGGTTCACTCTAGACGTCCTAGATTACTCGATTCTTCACTTATTATTTTTTTTTTTTTTGAGTCAACCAGTTAGTTTGCACCTTAGGGTCTAGGGTTGATGAATTGGGTCTGCTGTGGTCCTTGGGTGCACCGATTTGTTTACTCAGATCTGCTGTTTTGCTATGACTAATTGTGGCTGGTATAGTCTGATTTGGTTCTAACGATTTGCTATCTGTTGGTAAGCCTCAGATTCATGGTAGTTATGTTTTGGATCCGTTTTAGGCAGTATGTTTGCCTTTTTATGGTCCATTTTTTTTAATGTTCAGTACATTAGCATTCATCAATCTCTGCTAATCCAGTCTACATGAATTTGTCGAGTAATCTATGCTATCCTTTTTGGCATCTTTGATTTTCATGGAGGGTAGGATCTTCTGATAGTTGAAATGGTTGCCTAAAATATTTTCTGGTGTTTTCATGTAAGTTGATATGTCAATAATTTGATAATCTGTCTATAATATTGGTTTTGGTTCACATTTGTAATACACATGGTACACCTATCAGTTGTGCTTTAACCTGTAGTTAACACCTACTGTTTCTTGTTCCACTTATTGGTACTAACCCATTCAATTAGTATTTTTGGGATTGAATCGATGCTTTCTTAAAATAAGTTGTGTAGTTTGATGAGGTTCTACCCTGTGTTCATCTAAGATACCTCTTAGCTGTAGTGTGCTTACAATACCTTGTGTTGAGTGAAAATTAGAACAATTTATCTTGATAAAGATTGGAGCGAAACATTTTCAATAACTTTCTGAAATGTTTAATATCTTGTTTGGCACACTAGACAGTTTATTTATCTTTCTCTTTTGATCCTGGCAATTGTAGTGCTTGTTGCTCCTTTAGTGCAGATATTAATCGGAAAACTTTTCTGTTATTCTGTTTAAGTTGCTTTTTTTTTTAAATTCTTATTCTGACTAGCATTTTGCACCTGCAGGAATACATATACATATTTGTAGTGGGATCATCATAAAAAGTCAAGATGGTGAAGTTCACGGCTGAAGAGCTCCGTGCCATCATGGACAAAAAGAACAACATTCGTAATATGTCTGTTATTGCTCATGTGGACCACGGTATGTTCAAAACAGTGCTTTGTTAGATGGCATATGCTCCTTAATAATGTTTTTTGAGCCTTCTCTGTTTTAAGCTTATTTTGTTTTTGAATATTTAAGAGCTAATGCTTTTACTGATGCTGCATTATCTGTTTTCTGCTAAGATATGTATGGTCAGTTATTCATTCATGTAGGAATAGGCTTACCCTTTTTTCATCTTGTGATTAATGTATTATGATAGGTATGGTGCCTGTTAGCTCTGTGTTTAAGATTGTAATGTATTGGTGTGTTCGTTAACTTCTGATTTTGATTGGTTGTCTGTCCCTAATGTGTTACTCTATGATGCATGTCCAGTTGAATGTTGAAGCTGTGCACCGTTCCTTATATGTTATTGATTTTTTGCAGGAAAGTCTACGCTTACAGATTCTCTTGTGGCAGCTGCTGGGATTATTGCCCAGGAAGTTGCTGGTGATGTTCGCATGACTGATACTCGTGCAGACGAAGCAGAGCGTGGTATTACAATCAAGTCCACTGGTATCTCTCTTTACTATGAGATGACTGATGAGTCACTGAAGAACTACAAGGGGTGAGAGGGACGGTAACCAATATTTGATCAACCTTATTGACTCACCCGGCACGTCGATTTTTTCTTCGGAAGTTACAGCTGCTCTTCGCATCACCGATGGTGCTCTGGTGGTGGTTGACTGTATTGAAGGTGTCTGTGTGCAAACTGAAACTGTGCTCCGCCAAGCCCTTGGTGAGAGGATTAGGCCAGTCCTTACTGTGAACAAGATGGACAGATGCTTCCTTGAGCTTCAGGTTGAGGGCGAGGAAGCTTACCAGACTTTCTCCCGTGTCATTGAGAATGCCAACGTCATTATGGCAACATATGAAGATAAGCTCCTAGGTGATGTCCAAGTCTACCCAGAGAAGGGGACTGTTGCTTTTTCTGCTGGTTTGCATGGATGGGCCTTTACCCTCACTAACTTTGCCAAGATGTATGCATCAAAATTTGGAGTTGATGAGGCTAAAATGATGGAGAGGCTTTGGGGTGAGAACTTCTTTGATCCTGCCACAAAGAAATGGACCACCAAGAACACAGGTTCTGCGACCTGCAAGAGAGGATTTGTTCAGTTCTGTTATGAGCCAATTAAGCAAATCATTAACACCTGCATGAATGACCAGAAAGAGAAATTGTGGCCCATGCTGCAAAAGCTTAATGTTACAATGAAGGCTGATGAGAAGGAACTTATTGGCAAGGCTTTGATGAAGCGTGTTATGCAAACTTGGCTTCCAGCTAGTACTGCACTTCTTGAGATGATGATATTCCACCTTCCTTCCCCAGCAAAAGCACAGAAGTATCGTGTGGAGAACTTGTACGAGGGACCCCTTGATGATATCTATGCAACTGCTATCAGAAACTGTGATCCAGAGGGTCCTCTTATGCTTTATGTTTCAAAGATGATTCCAGCATCTGACAAGGGCAGGTTCTTTGCCTTTGGCCGTGTTTTCTCAGGGAAGGTTGCGACTGGTATGAAGGTTCGGATCATGGGTCCCAACTATGTCCCTGGGCAGAAGAAGGATCTGTATGTCAAGAGTGTCCAGCGTACTGTTATCTGGATGGGGAAGAAACAAGAGTCAGTGGAGGATGTTCCTTGCGGTAATACTGTTGCTATGGTTGGTCTGGATCAGTTCATCACAAAGAATGCTACACTCACTAATGAGAAGGAGGTTGATGCGTGCCCAATCAGAGCGATGAAGTTCTCTGTCTCCCCTGTTGTCCGTGTTGCTGTTCAGTGCAAGGTTGCCTCTGACCTACCCAAGCTAGTTGAAGGTTTGAAGCGTCTGGCCAAGTCTGATCCTATGGTTCTCTGTACAATGGAAGAATCTGGTGAGCATATCATTGCTGGAGCTGGTGAGCTTCATCTTGAGATTTGCCTGAAGGATCTGCAGGAGGACTTCATGGGTGGCGCTGAAATTATTGTTTCCCCTCCTGTGGTCTCCTTCCGTGAAACAGTTCTTGAGAAGTCATGCCGTACTGTCATGAGCAAGTCACCCAACAAGCACAACCGTCTGTACATGGAAGCGCGCCCCTTGGAGGAGGGTCTCCCTGAGGCAATCGACGAGGGCCGCATTGGCCCACGTGATGATCCTAAGGTGCGCTCCCAGATCCTCTCTCAGGAGTTTGGGTGGGACAAGGATCTCGCCAAGAAGATTTGGTGCTTTGGACCTGAGACCACCGGTCCAAACATGGTTGTTGATATGTGCAAGGGAGTGCAGTATCTTAATGAAATCAAAGATTCTGTTGTGGCTGGTTTCCAGTGGGCATCAAAAGAGGGTGCACTGGCTGAGGAGAACATGCGCGGTATTTGCTTTGAGGTCTGTGATGTTGTTCTCCATGCTGATGCTATTCACAGGGGTGGTGGCCAGGTCATTCCTACTGCCAGGAGGGTCATTTATGCTTCTCAGCTCACGGCCAAGCCAAGGTTGCTGGAACCAGTTTACCTGGTGGAGATCCAGGCCCCAGAAAATGCACTTGGTGGTATCTATGGTGTTCTGAACCAGAAGAGAGGACATGTATTTGAGGAGATGCAAAGACCTGGCACCCCGCTCTACAATATCAAGGCTTACCTCCCTGTCATTGAGTCCTTTGGGTTCTCAAGCCAGCTGAGGGCTGCCACCTCTGGTCAGGCGTTCCCCCAGTGTGTGTTTGACCACTGGGACATGATGGGCTCTGATCCTCTGGAGGCTGGCTCCCAGGCTGCCCAGCTGGTGTTGGATATCCGCAAGAGGAAGGGTCTGAAGGAACAGATGACCCCTCTTTCTGAGTTTGAGGACAAGCTCTAATCGTTTCGTTTCTGCTATTGTTACCCCATACTTGTTTAATTGTCATTCATCTTCTGTATTGGGAGTCTGGGAACTACTACTTTTGGGAGTCTGGGAACTACTACTTTTGTCTTGTTTCCTTTTAGTTGTCAAGTGAATGTTTCTGGACATCATTGGGATTACTGTACTACCTTAGTATGCTGCTGAGACGCTTTTTGCCATCCATCGTGATGTAACAGATGAAACGGTATTTGCTTGTTAAGTGGAAGTGTTGCAGTAAATGCTTGTGCTATCCTGATTTAATGCTTGTTTCCTTACTGTTAGATTTAGAAAATGCTTGTTTCCTTTCTGTTAGATTAGAAAATGCTTGTTTAAGAGCATTTCACTCTTTCTTGCATGGCTTTGAGTTGTCTATTAAATCATTTGCGTTTTCTCGAGTGGTTTGCATTTCATACTTTGAAACTTTATTTGGATCAGGCAGTTGATGCTATTTTATCTGTAATTGCTGATTATTCATTTGCAATTAGACAGTGAGGACAGGAATGATGGTTAGTTTGTGTACCAGATTCGATAGGTAGACAAGCCTCCACGATACAAGCTTCTATTGCTATTAATTGCACAAGAGACTTGAATTAAGGTGGTCCAGGGACTTCATGCTTATTACGGCCAAAATGTTGATTTGTCCCCAATGATAGAAGGGGATGATGATTTGTTCCTTTCTACCTTAGTACAAGCTTCAGTTGCATAGTACAGCTGCACCAGATCTGTGTCCATAGAGCCATTCTGTTTCCATGAAAGCATATCACCTAAATCAGCTTTGCTTTTCTACCTTTGAAGTTATTTAAAAACAAAATAATTTTGCTGACAGGAAGACTTCTTTCGAAAGCAGTCTTTTCTACCGATCGTACAGGTGAGGTGGAGAGCGAACAGTGCTGGCGTCGGATGGATGTACATGTTATACAGCTTCACCTCAGGATCCCATGCCTATACATCAGCATCTATTGTTGAACTGCTACTTGCTATGGTTGTACATACAACAGCATATATCTTGCCAGTTACCGTCGTGTAAAACGTGTGGCATCCGCTACTGCACGTTCGTACTTTTATGTAGCTGTGTAATGAAGTTCAGGGTATGTAAGTTGTCATATTCCTACACGTACTCCCTCCGTCCCAAAAAGGATGTCGTTCCGACTTCGGAGAAACGATTGCAGTCAATTTTTAAAATAGTAAATAACATCGATTAGTATCATAATTAGTATTGTTGGAAAGATCTTTAGATCTAGTTTTTTAACAAATTTATTTGGAGATATAAACATTATAACGTATTTTTACAAATCGAAGTCAAACTTAAGGCATGAACACCCAAAACGTCATCCTTTTTGGGACGGAGGGAGTAGTCTATTACTGCATTTTCTCATGCATGTCGATGTTTCCTTGTACACGATTTGCCGGCGCCTATGCGGTCTTAAGGTCTCTACACAAGCATGGTAGGCGCCAGCAATAAGTAACTTGCTACGACGGCCGGACTTCAAACTCTTAGAACGGAATGGAATGTCCTCATCCGGACGTCATGATTCTCGCATCAAACCGCATTCTTCCAAATATGTGCAGCACGACTCGATTATGCCGCGCAAATTTAGAGTTCAGAGTTTCTGACGCGCACATGGATCTGAAATCCTTCTCTATATAACGCCGCAGATCACTTCACAAGTTGGAACAAGTTTTGGAAAGCCCTTCCCACTGCAATCAAGATTTTGCCGACAACCCTTCTCTCGCTTTCAGGAAGTAAAAGCAGGCAAATTGAATCATGCAGAGAATAATGGAAGGCAGATGTTAATGGAATGTTGCAACTACAACAAATGATCACGCAGCTTGAAGATCTGATCAGTTCTATCTTGATTGTGTTGTTAGAGGTAGTACAGATTTCAAGAGTTTAGACATATTACAGCTCATGTCTCTCTCTAGACTCTCATACATATAGCAGCAAGCTACCGGCTCCACTCTGAGCCGCTAATCCTTGAGCTGGGCCGGCGAGCGCGAGTAGGCCGAGCTAGCTCCCTCTGGAAGTCTGAAGCCTGTCCACCTGGTTGGGAAGCCTGGGAGCTAACAGATTGTGTATTGATCTCTTCGGAGACATCCGATAAAACAGATTGTGTATCGTCTGAAATTTGGGAAGTGCGTATTGCCCAGAAGGATCTGGGATGCAGATTCTTGTTATCGACGCTGAACAGCCAGCCTATATTGGACTGGCAGGCATTGCACAACGCGATTGTCCATGTGTACCTGAAACCAGAAAAAGAACTTAGCCAATGCATCAGGCGACCATGGTAATTGTGTGATTTCCAGATTCAATGAGTGGGAAAACGGGGCAAAAAGAACTGGTAGAATTATTATACTCTGGAAACCAGCTGTGAGTTTTGGAAGGGTCGCCACGCAGCGCAAGGCCAGTGGTATTATATACTGTAATAATCTCTGTCGCAAATCTGTGAGGCTTCCTGTAAAAAGACATCGGACTGTCACTGGATGTCACCACCATGTCACTTCGCCTTGCAATACGGGTCTACAAGAAGCAATGAACCTGTTACTTCTTGTATTAGTCAAAACAATGCACAAATTATTTGATCAGTTTTATAGCTCATATCCCCAGGACTACCCAGATCCAAGAATCAGATGGGATAAGAACCAAGCAAAGAGTTTCTCTGTTGATTCTCAAAAATCAACTCGCCAAAAAAGTCGACTGGTGAGTTTCAACCATCTCTATAGAAATAATGAGTCAGCTTCAATTTTTTTTTTCTTTTTATTAGGTATTCGAAACACTGCACAAAACAAAAGGCTGAAATCCTGAAGAAACTCTAAAGCACAACAAAATTTGAAACCCTGGATCCAGTTTTATTTTCATGTCACCGCTATTCATGATGCATTACCACTGGCTCCACTTGCAGACTGGACAAAGATAAGGTCACAAGTCTTAGCCATGTCAACAGAATTGAAGAAATGAAGCATGATCAGAAACTTTGAGAAAGTAACTGATACCAGGCAATTTCTACATCGTATGATATTGAAGGCTTTAAGTAGCTGAATCTCCCGCTGTAGTCGATATGAGATTCCATCAATCTCAAGCAATTCTTGCCTCAGTGATTCTGAGATAGGAAGTTTGCTTCCAATGCAAAATGACAAATAATTCGGTTTTCTCACATGATCATCCATGCTTGGGTTTAAAATTACTTGTCTCCACAAATCTGCCACGAAGAAAATTGAAGGTCATACATACAACAACACTTAAATCACAACTGCACAGATTTATACTTTGACAGAACAGGAACGAATATTAAGATAAGCAGCTTTCCTGCTGTCCGTGAAAAAAAAATACAGGAACGAATATTATACAGTTACTACCTCCATTACCTTTTATAAGGCATGACTAGAGATAACAGTCTCTCATACTACACTTTGACCATCTATTTAGGTTATATTATATTATTTATATTTCTAAATTTATAATATTTAGATAGTACATTTAATCACCAATCTAACCATATTAAGTTTATAGCATAATAATTAAAATTATTGGATAAATTATTGGTCCAAGATTTTGAAGCCTGACTTTTGAAATTTGTGGGCACCTTGTAAAAGATAATGGAGGGAGTAACAATCAACAAATGCAGAGTAACATAAATCCTGTTTGCTACAATCAAGATGATAGGAACTCGGGCTCTGCCCTGGACTGTGCGGAGGTTGTAGCGGTGGGTGATTGGAGGGCGAGGCTTGAATTGCGATGGACCACGGCGGGGCGCCGTGACCTCGCGATGGAGAAGAAGGCTGGGCGCAGGGAGAAGGCAGGCGGCGGCTAGGGCACAGGAGAAACTCCCGGCTTCCTCAAGGAAGCCGGAAACAATAATATGTTTCTGCTTAATTCCCAGAATAGAGTTTACAGGTATTTATATGTCTCTGAAACTTAATGGAAAATATCCCTAATATTATATAAAATATGCTAAATATGGGCCTTAAGCCCCTTCAAGTGTCGGCATCCTCTAGTCACCTCTGGGCCTCCGCCTTGAGTACTGGATGCCGGTCATAATATCTCTCCCGCCTGCGCAAACAGCTCGTCCTCGAGCTGAAAGTCGGGGTAGAAGGTCTTGAACTCGTCGACGGACTCCCAAGTCACATCCTCCTCCGGGAAGCCGTGCCACTGAATGAGCACTTGCCAGGAGCCGCGACGCTGCTGGGCACGAAGCGCCTTGGCCGGAGCTGGAGCCAGCCGGCCATCCAAGGTCGGCGCAAGAGAACCTGGAGCCGATGGGGGGTCCCCGCGGTGGCGCTTGAGCAAGCCCACGTGGAAGACATCATGAAGGCGCGCCCCCTCTGGGAGCCGAAGACGATAGGCAACCTGGCCAACACGCTCCCGGATGCAGAAGGGCCCGGCATAGCGAGGGCCGAGCTTGCCCTTGGCGCCCGGCACCAGGGTCTGGGCTGTGCGGTTGAGCAGGCGCAGCTAGACCCAGTCGCCGACCTGGAACTCAACATCGCGATGACCTGCATCATAGTATTTCTTGGAGAGCTGCTGGGCCTGGAGAAGACGCTGGCGAACCTCCACCAAAATCGTGTCCCGGGACCGAAGAAGAGCATCCGCGGCCTCCGTGCGAGCTGTACCCGGCGTGTAGGGCAGCAACGGGGGCGGGGGACGACCGTAGACCACCTCGAATGGAGTGGCTCGAACGGCGGTGTGGAAGGAGGTATTGTAGCAGTACTCCGCCCATGAGAGCCAATCCACCCACGCACGAGGACGATCACCTGTCACATAGCGCAGGTACATGGCAATCACCTTATTGACCACCTCGGATTGGCCGTCCGTCTGAGGGTGGAAAGCGGTACTCATGCGCAACTTGACGCCCGCCATCTTGAAGAGATCACGCCACACATGGCCTGTGAACACGGGGTCCCGGTCGCTGACGATGGAGAGTGGGAACCCGTGGAGCCGCACAATGCCGTCGAAGAAGGCCCGGGCGACGGACGTGGCGGTGTAGGGGTGGCCGAGGGCAATGAAGTGAGCGTACTTGGAGAAGCGATCCACCACCGTGAGGATGACCGATTTGCCCGCAACCTTGGGCAGCCCCTCAATGAAATCCATCGAGATGTCCGCCCACACCTGGGTGGGCACATCGAGGGGCTGTAACAGCCCTGCCGGCTGTACCGTCTCCGTCTTGTTGCGCTGGCAGGTGGGGCACGAACGCACCAAATCCTGGACCAGCACGCGATCCCGGGGAATGTAGAAGTCAGCCCGGAGTCGATGCAGCGTCTTCAGGATACCCTCGTGGCCAGCCGAGTGAGCCAAGAGGAGCACTTGCTGGCGCAAGTCACCATGGTCCGGCACGAAGACGCGAGAGCCATGGAGCAGTAGGCCGTCGGAGAGGCACCAGGGGGCGCCCAGCTCACCCGCCCGGAGCTGCTCCAGCAGCAAGCGGCCGCCGGGCGCGGGTTGCCGTGGGCGCTACCGAACCTCGCCCGTGAGGGCTTAAGATCGCCTGCATGGCGAGCGCAGCCGAGGTCTCCTCCGCGGGCGGCAGGGCAGCCACCACCTCTTCGATGTCGCTGGGCGGGAGAGAGCATCCGCCACGGTGTTCAGGCGCCCCGGACGGTACTCCACCGAGAAGTCGAAGCCGAAGAGCTTGCTGATCCACCGATGCCGCGGAACGGTGGACAAACGTTGATCAAGTAAAAACTTCAAACTATAGTGGTCGCAAGGCGACCAGAAGTGGCGCCCCCACAGGTACGGGCGCCAATGACGTACGGCCTGCACCAGCCCAATGAGTTCGCGCTCATACGCAGCCAGCTTGAGGTGGCGAGCAGCGAAGGGCCTGTTGCATGTAATCTACTGCTACCCCATCCCTCCACTTTTCGTGAGCAGGCGCAGGCGATAGGTCAGCCCATGCTTCCTTGTTAGGGTCATGGCAATAGGCCATGCCCGGCAATTATAGATGATAGAAGTCATGTGTATAGTGCTAGGAACAGTAGAGGGCTGTAGACAGCCATGCCACCTTGTTGGTGGATAGATTGTATATATTCTATGCAATGCGGTGGAAAGAGTAGTTCCTTGCCTCATTCACTTGTGCTCCGGGTTGCGACCAACAATGAACTTTTGTTGCTACGTGTGAGTGTGAGAGTAGAGAGCTCAGCTCTTTCTCCCACTTTGGTCCGAGAGAGGGAGAGGAGGAAGGGAGAGCAGTCTTTGCTCACCCTAGGCGCTTGGAGAGCAAGTGCCAACAGTTGGTATCGAGCCGTACACCGTTATGCGGGCTGATCGCCGGCGATGGCGGACGATTCACCGAAGAGCAGACAAAGGGGGCTGGCGACTCAAGGACAAGTGAGCTCGCCCGTCGCCCACCCCAAGGTGGAGGTGCGCACGGTCAGGGAGGTGCGCGGCAATGATGGCCAATGCTCACTCGCACCAACTATGGTGAGTGGGCGGTGTTGATAAAGTGGAAGCTTGTACAAGGAAGTTCTAGAAGGGCGATCGACCCGGGCAACGCGGAGGAGGATGCGGAGGTGGGCGCCATGGAGGCGCTCCTCTCAGCCACGCCGACCGAGTTCCACAAAGGCTATGGGGGGGAGAAGGAGACGGCGAAGGAGGCCAGGGAGATGCTGGCATCTTTCCGTGTTGGGTCGAGTGCGCCAAGAAGGCCAAGGGCGCAATTTCGGCGCGAAGTTCGACGACTTGCGCTTTCAAGCCCGGGGAGACGGTAGAGGAGTTCGCGCTCCGTCTCCGATCGGGGCCCAGCCGGCTCGCCACGCTCGGGAAGAAGGTGGACGACGAGGACGTCGTCGCCAAGCTCCCGCGCGTGGTGCCACCAAAGTATGCCCAGCTTAGCCCCCCGGCCCATCGAGACGATGCTGGATATGTCCACGCCCGACGCCGAGGACGGATCGGCGGGCGCGCGCTGGAGGACCGCGTGCCGGCGGCGCCGCCGAGAAGGTCAGGGGTTGCTGCTCCTCACCGAGGCGGAGTGGAACGCTCGGATGAAGGAGAAGGGCGGAGAAGGGTCCAAAGCCTGCATTGGCGGCAACGGCGGCAAGCAGCATGGCAAAGGGCCGGGCGGGCAAGAAGAAGAACAAGAAGTTCAACCCCAACGCTTGCGGAAGTGTGGCAAGACCGGCACCGGGCTCGCGACGCCTGCAGAAGAAGCAGAGAAGGAGGAGGCACACCTGCTCGGAACGGCGACGATGACGACCACGCGCCTCCCCGATGGGTGAGTATTGCGCGGTGATGGTTGGCGCAGATGGCAAAACGGAGAAGACGGAGGCAGAAGGCTCGTCCGAGCCCACCCCGAGGCCTCCTGACGCCCGCACTTTCCGCCTCGGCCGAGGGGGGTCGGATGATGCCCCATTCTCCGTCCCGACCGAGGGGGCCTCAAACAATGCGCCACTTCCCGACCCGTCCGAGGGGGGGTCGGACGACACCCCATCTTCCGCCTCGTCCGAGGGGGGGGTCGGACGACGTCCCACTCTCCGCCTCGATCGAGGGGGGGTCGGACGAACTCCAAGTCAGCGACCAGGCGGTCGACCTCGACGAGTCGCGCGCGCAAGTCCATCTCGGCGCTGGCGGGGACGAGCTGGAGCAGCAGTGGTACCTCGACTCCGGCGCAAGCAACCACATGTCCGGTTGCCGCGCGGCCTTCTCCTACCTCGACACAAGCAAGACCGGAACGGTCAAGTTTAGCGATGGCTCGCGGGTTAACATCCGCGGCCGTGGCACCGTCGTCTTCCGGTGCAAGGGGCGAAAGCGGCGGGCGTTGACGGATGTCTACTTCATCCGCAGCTCAGCGCAAGCATCGTCGGCTTGGGGCAGCCGGACGAGCGCGGCAGAGGTGAACATCCGCGTGATGGCGTGTCGCTGGATCAAGGACAAGGACCGCCGCCTCAATGTCAACCGAGCACGCAACCCGCTCTATCTCTTGACTTGAAGGTAGAGCAGCGGGTGTGCTTGGCGGGCAAGGTAGACGGAGGAGCCGTGGGTCGTGGCACGGCCGGTTTGGCCACCCGAGCTTTGATGCTCGGGCCGCCCGGAGAAGATGGTGACGGGTTTGCCGCTGCTCAAGCACGCCGGGAGCTGTGGTGACGCCTGCCCGCCGGAAGCGTAGGGAGGCCGCCCTTCCCCAAGACGGCGAACTACCGCGGCATGGAAGCGGCTCGAGCTGGTCCATGGGGACCTTTTGACCAATCACGCCGGCAACGCACGCAGCGGGCGGCGCCATTTCCTCCCCGCCGGTGGACGACAAGCCAGCAGATACATGTGGTCGCAACTGCCTGCCGAAAGCAAGGACGAGGCGGCGGACGCGATCAAGCGGTTCAAGGCACAAGCCGAGGCCGAAGTCCCGGGAAGAGGCTCAAGGTGCTCCGAACGGATCGCGGCGGCGAAGTTCACGGCGATTGAATTCGCTTTAACGCATCGCGTAGGAGGGGGTGGGCGCCACCTCACCGCGCCGTATACGCCGCAGCAGAACGGCATGGTGGAGCGCCGAAACGTGACGATCGTGGGCATGGCCCGATCGATGATGAAGGCCAAGGGATGCCCGCCGAAGTTCGGGGGAGAGACGGTCACCACCCCCCGTGTTCATCCTCAACCGCCTCCGACAAGGCGCCGAAGGGGATGACTCCGTTTGAGGCGTGGCATGGGCGCAAGCCTAACGCCGCATTCCTGCGGACTTTCTGCGCCGGGCATGTGAAGACCACGAAGCCCGGCCTCGGCAAGCTCGAGGATAGGAGCACCAAGGCGGTGTTCCTCGGCTACGAGGAGGGATCAAAGGCCTATCGGCTCTACGATCCGGTTGGGGGGCGAGTGGTGGTGTCCGCAGACGTCGTCTTTGATGAGGAGGCGGCATGGAGCCGGGAGCGAGCCGAGGCGGGGGAAAAGCAAGGCGGTAGTGGGCCCGGCGGCTCGCTCGTCATCGGCGGCCTCGTGATTCTTGGCGGCATGGTGGAGCGGGCAGTGGGGGAAAGTGCCTAGAGCAGCCTGCCCCACGTGAACAAGCCGGCCGCGGAGGCGGTGGAGCCGCCAAGTCCGGCCGCCCAGCCGAGCTCCCCTGTTTCGCCACCACCTTCGGCGGAGCAATCACTGCTCGGCCGCAGCAGGGGACCTTGACGGTGGGGGCAATCGAGTACGCCATACCGGCCATGGACGCCACCGAAGTTCGTGGGACGCCTTCCATGAAGGTGAGGTCCGATTCCGCCGAATCGACAACCCGTGGGCGTCACGAGACTCAGCTCGGGCGGCGCGGCATCTCGGCGCCGACGACATTCTCGCGCTCTTTTTGCCGAGCGAGGGAGCCGTCCACCTTTGCCATCGCGGAGCGCGGTGAGTGGTGGCAAGGGGCTATGTTGGAAGAAATGCGGGCCATCGAGGACAACAACACACAGGGGCTTCGTCGATCCGCCGGGCGGATGCCGGCCAATCGGGCTCAAGCTGGTGTACAAGGTCAAAGCGGGGCAGCCTTGCCAGGTAGCACAAAGGCGCGGCTCGTCGCTCGCTGCTTAAAATTTAAAAGGAGGATTGATTTCGAGACGTGTTCGCCCGGTGGCGGCGCATGGAGTCCGTGCGGCCCTTTCGCTTTCGCGGCGACCAGGGGATGGCAAGTCCACCACCTCGGCGTCAAATCCGCCTTCCTCAATCGGCGTCCCGGCGGAGGTCTTCGTCAAGCGACCACGGGATTCGTCGTGAAGGGGGCGGAGGGGAAGGTACTGCTGACGCTGCGCAAGGCGCTTTGAGGCTGCGCCAAGCCCCTTGGCGGAGGCAGCCAAGCTCGACACCACCATGGCGGGCTCGGGTTCACGCTACGCGCCACCGAGCATGCTCGTACACCCGGCCGACGGGGAAGGGAGCACCTCATCGTCGGAGTAATGCGCCGACGATCTCATCGCCATGCCAAGCAAGACGCCGACATTGCAGCCTTCAAGGAAGAAATGGCGGCGCGGGTTCCGGATGAGCGACCTCGGCGCGCTTCTCCTACTACCTCGGCATCGAGGTGAAGCAGTGGGGAGGATGCCATCGGGCTTGGGCAGCGCACGCGCAGAAGCTGCGAGCGGGCAGGGATGGCTGGGCTGCAAAGCCGGTGGCGACACCCATGGAAGAGCTGGTCAAACTGTCCGAGACCAGCTCGGCGGCGAAGGTGGACGCCACACTCTACCGAGCATCGCCGGCGGACTGCGTTGGCTCACGCGACACGCCGGTCGCATATCGCGGTGGGCTACGTGAGCCGTTTCATGGAGGACCCTGGGGAGGACCACATCGACGGCGGTGAAGCGCTTTGCTGCGCCACGCCCGTGGCACGGCGGAGGCGGGCTGGTCTTCCTTAGCGCTGGCGGGCTTCGCCGACGGTGTTCAGCGAGGCTCCGCCAAGAGACACCGATGGCGCGCCCGGAGCTCACGGCGTTCAGCGGCGCGGACATGGCGGCGGCGTGGATGGATGGGCGCAGCACCTCCGTGTGCTCGTCTTCCTGGGAGCGGCGCCCGATCGCTGGCGATCGCCGAAGCGAAAGATGGTGGCCCCATCCACTGTGAGGCGGAGTACGTGGCAGCAGCAACGGCGGCGTGTCAAGTGGTGTGGCTGCGCAGGCTGTTGACGAGCTCACCGGGGGCTCAGGCTCGGGCGGCCCGTGAAGGTGGACAACCAGCCGGCGATTGCGGCAAGCTAAGAACCTGTGCTCCACGGCCGAGCAAGCACATCGGCGTCAAGTTTCACTTCCTCGGGGACTGCGTCGATGGTGGCCAACTTGTCATTGAGTTCATCGACTTCGGCCGGCAGCTCGGCGACATTCTCACCAAGTCACTCGGAAAGCTTCGGTTCGAGAACCGAGGAAGATGATTGGCATGGTTGAGGTTAGAGGCTAGCAAGAGGGATTAGGGGAAGAATTGTTGCATGTAATCTATTGCTACCCCATCCCCTCCACTTTCGTGAGCAGGCGCATAAAGAGGTCAGCCCATGCTTCACTTGTTAGGGTCATGGCAATAGGCCATGCACGGCAATCGTAGATGATAGAAGTCATGTGTATAGTGCTAGGAAAGTAGAGGGCTGTAGACAGCCATGCCACCTTGTTGGTGGATAGATTGTATATATTCTATGCAATGCAATGGAAAGAGTAGTTCCTTGCCTCATTCACTTGTGCTCCGGGTTGCAGCCAACGCTGAACTGTTGCTCTGAGGTGAGTGTGAGAGTAGAGAGCTCGCCTCTTTCTCCCACTTTGGTCGAGAGAGGGAGAGGAGGAAGGGAGAGCAGTGCTGCTCACCCTAGGCGCTTGGAGAGCAAGTGCCAACAGGGCCGGCTGAAGTAGGCGAGGGGTCCAGCCTACCGATGGAGGACGGCGCCAAACCCCGCACCCGACGCATCACAGTCCACCACAAAGGGCTCGTCGAAGTTCGGCATTTGGAGCACCGGGTCCGTCGTCAAGGCGCCCTTGAGCGCCGCAAAAAAGGCTGCCGTCCCACACAAATGCGTCTCGCCGCAAGAGACGCGTGAGCGGGACGGCGATGACGCCGAAGTCCCGGATGAACTTCCGGTAGTAGCCCGCGAGGCCGAGAAAACCCCGCAGCCCGCGCGCCGAGCGCGGTGGAGGCCACGCCGCCACGGCAGCAACCTTGTCGGCGTCCATGGCGACCCCTCCTTCGGAGATCACGTGGCCCAAGTAGGCCACTGCCGACGCGCCAAAGGAGCACTTGGAGCGTTTGAGGTGCAGGTGGTGCGCGCGAAGGGCGTGGAGGACGATGTTGACGTGTTGTAGATGCTCGGCCCACGAAGAACTGTAAATCAGGATATCATCAAAAAATACGAGCACAAACCGTCGCAGGTATGGCCGCAGGACGTCGTTCATCAATGCCTGGAAGGTTGCCGGAGCGTTGGAGAGCCCAAACGGCATCACCAGGAACTCGAAGTGGCCATGATGCGTGCGAAAAGCCGTCTTGGCGATGTCCTCAGGGTGCATGCGCACCTGGTGGTAGCCGGAACGGAGGTCGAGCTTGGTGAAGAAGCGAGCCCCGTGGAGCTCATCCAGCAACTCATCAACCACCGGGATCGGAAACTTATCCTTGGAAGTCTTGGCGTTCAGGGCGCGGTAGTCAATGCAAAAACGCCAAGAGTTGTCCGCCTTCCGCACCAAGCTAAAAAGCGCCGAGAACGGAGAAGTGCTCGGCCGAATGATCCCTTGAGCGAGCATGGCTGCACACCGGGCGCTCCAGCTCGCCCTTCTGCGGCTCGCGGATACGGATGCAGGCGCACCGCCACCGGGCCGCCCCGCAGCAGTGGATGCGGTGGTCGTAGAGGGCGGGCCGGGAGGGAGCCCCGTGGGCTCGTCGAAGATAGCGCCGTGCTGCTCCAAAGCAGCCGGCCCGTGAGGCAGCCGCTGGTCAGCCGTGACCGCAGCCACCGCCGCGGCGCGGGTACGGGCGCCGAGGGCTCGCACGCCTTGCTGTGTGACACGGCGTCCCTCACGCCGTAACGCCATCGTGAGGGCGCCGCAGTCCCACAAAGACCGGCCCCAATGTGCGGATGAAGTCGAAGCCGAGGATGAGATCAAAGGCCCCCAAGTTGAGGCCAACTCCCGTGATGGTGAAGTCCACGTCACCAATGCGGATGGGCAAGTGCCTAGCAATGCCCTCACAAGCCATGTGGTCACCATTGGCGACCAGTAACCGAAGGTGCTCGCCACCTGTAGGGACAATCCTGAAGCGGCGCAGACGGCTCCCCTTGATGAAATTGTGCGTGGAGCCGGTGTCGAGGAGGGAGGAAGCGCTCGCATTCGGGTGGACGTGGAGATGCGCGATCCGCAGACATCCAGCGGCCATGTACCGGCACGCAGGCGTTCGAGCGTCGGGCGGCGCCATGCCCACGGCGCCACCACCGCTGCCAGCGCGCGCCTCCGCGCCCAGCCTGCCACCGCGCCCCAGGGCCCAGCGCCAAGCACCGGCGCACCAGCAAAGGCGTGGGGGCCCCCTCGGCCGCCGATTCGTGTCGCCTCGCACCGGGGGAACAATTGGAGGCGCCCCGCCGTGGGGCGTGGCTTCAACCGCGACGAGCCCTATGTGCGCTATGTGCTGCGCCCGGGCTGTTCTGCCTCGAGTCCGGGGACCGTCGGCGAGGCGGGGGGGGGGGCTGCTGCGCACACACAGCCGTCTATCCGGAGGAGCCGGGTTGACCACGGCACGGCCGGCGACGCAGCCGATAATGCTAATGCTCTTGTCGTTTCCCTCCACGCTGTTGCAGGAATCCGACCTCCCAACGCCATGCTCCGATACCAAGCTGATAGGAACTCAGGCTCTGCCTTGGAATTTGTGCGGAGGTTGTAGCGGTGGGTGATTGGAGGCGAGGTTGAATCGCGGGATGGACCACGGCGGGCGCCGTGACCTCGCGATGGAGAAGAAGGCTGGGCGCAGGGAGAAGGCAGGCGGCGGCTAGGGCTGGGAGAAACTCCCGGCTTCCTCAAGGAAGCCGGAAACAATAATATGTTTCTGCTTAATTCCCAGAATAGAGTTTACAGGTATTTATATGTCTCTGAAACTTAATGGAAAATATCCCTAATATTATATAAAATATGCTAAATATGGGCCTTAAGCCCCTTCAAGTGTCAGCATCCTCTAGTCAC
>JADLZL010005872.1:0-75736 GCA_015844335.1 Chrysopogon serrulatus
AATGCTGGCGGGGAGGCGAACCCGGCACGTGGTTGGAGGACTACCGCCACCAGCATGCGAGGCGGGAGAACTGATCACGAGTACTTCATCATAAGGAACCTCCCTCTGTATGCGGCCGACCGCGCGGACTTGGTACGGCCCACCTCCACAGGGGTACATAAGCGATTGGGCGGATCTTGTCGACATCTTTGTCGGCAATTTCCGAGCTGCGTATTCGCGCCACTGGGAACCCCATGGGACCTCCGCGGCTTCCGGCGGAAGCGGACGAATCCCTCAGCGTGGATTACATCAAGCGCTTCTCCAAGCGGTGCCACGAGCCTCTCTCACGTCCACTTGGCCGCCGAGCGTGATTGGGGCCCTTCATCTCCGGCACATCTGCAAAACCTTGGTGCACGAAGCCGGCGC
The DNA here is from genome assembly GCA_015844335.1 of Chrysopogon serrulatus. NCBI lineage: Eukaryota > Viridiplantae > Streptophyta > Magnoliopsida > Poales > Poaceae > Chrysopogon > Chrysopogon serrulatus. Next base: position 406 of record JADLZL010005872.1, read on the forward strand.
CCGACCCCCCCGTACCACCAAGGAACTCCTCGGCGTGGTAACCCAGCCAAGGCGTCGGGGAGGATGCCGTGGGGTGCAATCTTCAACTCCAGCGGCAAGGCCAAGCGAGAGGAGGAGGGCGGCAGCGACCTCCGACCTCAGGGCCAGGGAAGAAAGAAAAGAAGGGTTTGGGCTGGCGGCGAGTGTAACGGCGAAGCTCATTGCTGCAATGTCGACACCAAGGAGAAGAAGAAGGGCGCCCGGCGAAGCCACCAACCGACACTTCAAGAAGAAGCTGGATCGGCCATGCCCTCATCACGGCGTGGTGAAGCACACTCTCCGTGAGTGTCGCCTCATGCCCAAGTTCTTTGGGGAGAAAAGGGCAAACGGAGGCAAAGAGGAAAGCCGGCTCGCCTCCCAAACGATGGGCGGGGAGAACGAGTCGGGATTTCCCACGTCATGATTGTCTCATGATCTCTGAGGGTTGGACTACTACGCCACGAGGCGGTTTACAAGAAGCTCGGCGTATGGTCTGCCAAGTCGAGACAATCGTGCCCGCGCCGTCAAGTGGGCAAAGCACTCCATCACCTTCGACCAGTCCAACCACTGACTACATGCCGAATCCGGGCGGTACCCACTGCCGCCGACCCCCATCATCGGCACCAAGCGCCCACCAAGGTGCCGATGGATGGGGGAGCGGCCTCAATATCATCTACCGCACCACCATCGATGCCATGGGGTCAACCACGCCAAGATCCGCCCCGGGGGAGCGCTGTTCCATGGAGTTGTGCCCGGGCACGGCCGTCTTGCGGTCGGGCAGACGACCGCCTTCAATCCGCGTTCAAAGACCCACACTAACTTTCGCACCGAGGTGTTGACGTTTCAGGTGGTGAACTTCCCCGGCTCTTACCATGCGGTGTTGGGGCGGCCGTGTAACATTCTAAACGTTAATTAAGTACATTGCATTTGCATTAAGGCATAAGCATCATTTTGCATCTCATCATAATCATGATTTATTGCAAGTTCTATGTGTGCAAGGTATATGTTGTGTAATAATCTCAAAACTGCTTAAACATGTTTAGGATCATGTTTGATATAGGGTTTATACACAACCTTTTGCTTAAATATGCCCACATGTGATGATAATGTCTATATTGTTTATTATCAAGTTGCTAAGTAGCTCAACATGGAAGTATGTGATTTATTCAGTTTTGGTTGTAAGACCTAAATAAAAGTTAGAGTACAAAATATATGCAACAACTTTTATTTAAGGACCTAAAGGCTAAATCCCATCCTAAACTGCTTAAAACATTGGCCTTAAATTTGAATTTGAATTAAAATCAGCAAGGTACTTAGAATTTTTCTAAGTCCTGGATTTCAGCAGCCAAATTCAATTTTCAGGGCTGAGTAAATTAATTTTTCATAAATGAAAATAGGAAACCAATTGCACCACTTGTTAGTGAAAAGTTTATACCTTCATACCATGGAATTGGTTGGGTTTGATATTGTCTGGTTTGTCACTAATTAACTTTGCCTAACATAGCTAATCAAGGTAATTAGCACCCCGCTTAACCGAATGAAGCCGAATGAGGGGTTGCGGTTTGTTTTGTGGGGTGGTTTAGCACCTTAGTTTGCTAACCAGCTCGAATTAGACTTTGAGCCTTTAAGCAAAGTTGCAGTACACATTAGAGCACAATGGTGGAATTGGTTTGCAAATTGGCGGCTGAAAGGTAGAGTTAGAGGGAGGGAGAAAACCGGTTTTCAGTCATCTACAGTGCTGCGGCGGCAGCACCTTCTCGCCGGGTCTTCGTGCCCGCCCGGCGATTGGCGCGCGCCACGCCGTGCTTGGGCCCGTTGCCTGCGCCGCGTGGCCGGTGATGAACGGAACACCCGCCCCCGCCCATACCGACGCCCATGCGTTACCACCGCCCGGCCCGGTTCGCCGTTCTCCTCCCTTCTCCTCTCTCAATTTCACGGTGACGGGGAACGGCTCCCCTAAGCCAGCGGCGCACGACACCGTGCCTTGCCTCCGCGTGGTCGAGTTCGCAAAAGCCTCATTTGCATCCCAAGCACGCCATTTGCCTATAAATAGCTCCTACCGCCGTCGTCACCATTTTCTTCTTTTCGGCCCGTCAACAACCCGAGCTCACCTGCCGCAAACTTCGCCATCGTCAGCGATCTCTGTCCAATTCCTCTCGCCAGCCCGGCCCGCTACATCCTAGCGCGTCGATTGCACCTAATCACGGCGCTTGACATTGACGTCTCCGTCCGATCAGCGTCCCTCGCGGGCCGGCTAAAGCTCCACCGAGAGCTCACCTCCACCGCCGCGGGGGGTATTCCAGTGACCCTTTTCGTGAACAAAGGCCGCGCTAGCTTCGTGGTCGGCGTAGTGATCATAATCGGCCCGCTATTTGTATCTGCGGCACAGGACACGCGGAACAGCGGTCACGCCCGGCGAGCTCACGCCGCGCCGAGCACCTCGACGGCGACATACCCGACAGACTATCCTCGGCCTAGACAACGTGAGCATCGTGACTATGGTGATCTCACGATCATTGCCAAACCTTTAGCTTTGTAACTACCGTGCCTAGAGGCCGGACACACCACGCCGTGTATGCAGCGCCGCCCGTACGCCATGGCCGGGCGGGATGCTTTGCTGCGATGCTTGCGGGGCCCAACCATCACCCTAGAACGGTGCGCGGGGTCACCCTGATCATGCCAGAGGTGATCTCGTCGCCGGCGACCTCACCGCCGATGAGTTATCACCGGTCAACCGCCGTGGACGCCGCGGTCAGCGTGGAGTTACTGTGCCTAACCGACAGGTCCCACATGTTAGCCACCGTAAAGATACTGTGCCTAACCGACAGGTCCCACATGTCGCCCACCGCGGCAAGCATCAAGCGTCTTGTCGCCGATTTTTTCACTTTTATTCAAATTTCTAAATAGTGTTGCAATTTGTCTTTTTTGTATAAAATTCATGTCAGCTCCAAAAATTCCAAAAATTGTTGTGTAGCCTCCTTGTGTTGGAATCTATGTGAGAAAAATATTAAACTTAGAAAAGTAGCTATTTTGGTCTGATCAAAAATTACTCCTTTTAATTGATAAATGAATGTTCTTTGATTTTTCTAGAATTAAATATTAATCCAAAAAATCATGAAATTTATTTTACACTCATTTCATGATAGTACTAGTCTGTATAAAAAGTTTGAGGAAGATTTGAGAATGTTTTATATAATCATTATTTCTAAAATTAGAAATAAAAGAAAAAGAAAAAGGTATGATTTCATGTGTGTTATAATTGAATTTTCTAAATGTCATACTTTGCTACTTTAAATCATCAGAGTACTGTTTAGCTTTGAAGCTTTTCAATTAGATTATGTATGTTTTATTATTCCATGTCATGCTTCTTGAATTATATAAATAAGTGGGTATACATTACAAATACACCTTTAATAAGAAAACCCCTACCATGTGATACTTGTATGATTTTATAAATTACTTGTTTTGCCTTGGATCATAAACCCCACTGATCTTTGGCCCTTCCAATGATAGTGATAACAATTTAAATTATGCTAGTTAGTGAATAATGGATGATCATGTATAGTAGTTAAATCAATTCTCCCGGAGAAGAGATATGCACTTACTCCGTAAATACAATAACCAGTAATGTGTGAATTCTTTTATACAACTTTGATAATACAGTGTTGTCATCAGAGAAAGAGAATTGCACACATGGAACCTTATGTGGCTTTCCATCATCACTATCAACATGATCATAGCATCCCGCATCATTTCATGCTATCATCATGCATCATATATGCATTCTTGGTATTTATGCAACACATACATTCATATAGGATCCGTGGGAGAACCTACCATCGAGTACACCGTGATCGAAGAGGATCCGCAGGAGTCAACACCCGGAGGAGAAGAAGGAATCACTGACCCACTGCCGGAGTGCCCTAACCACGGTCCCTCCACTTTTCGTCAAGGCAAGCCCCGGAGCATTCCATTAACCTATTCTATTTTGAAATGCAAATATTTACTTTCATCGCTTTATTATATGCATTACATTTAGAGGGATTGTTTGACACCGTTGGTGCATGACTACCTTGTCCACTTGAAATATAACCGTTTTACTCCACTAGTATAAGCAGTTAGCCTTTATGCTTAGCCATGCTTAGATAATTAGAAGACGGATGATTCCTGTCATCCGCAACCTGAGGTTGATACTTGTGATGTCCTTAATCATATGATGGTTAATAATTGGAGACCGGACGGAAATTGTGTTTTCCGTCTGCGTCGATTAAGGACCGAGCCGTATTCTGGATCTAGGTGTGAGATTGAACGTACCTTCACATAACCGCCGAATAACTCGTTTCGACGGTGAAGCTGATTAGCTTATTCGAGATAGTTCTTGAACCGCTGAATGCATTGCTAGGACGAACGGAGGGGAAAGGGTACTGGTCAAGACCCTGCATGAAGCCGGGCATGAGTTGTGAGACGCAGTACCATGAGCTTTGCAACCGGATTCAATTCTATCTTTCGAATAGAGCGAACAGTAACTCAAGCGAGCCTTGCAAGCTCGCAAGGGTGTGTGATATGGGCTTTACCCAGCTGGTGTAATTGATTCGAATCGCCGTCTCTCTCGGATAGTGAGAAACTCATACCTTTTCGCAGAGACGTAGTTAAAAAGAATGATAACTAATGTTGAGATTGGAAGGACTATATTGTGGTACCTCACTTAGTAGAATTGTTGTTATGAAATTAAAATGACTTAGCCTATGCAAGGGTAGCCTTAATTAGCTAAAGGAACTAGTCATTAAATGATTGAAATAAGGACCAAGTTAGTAAGCAACTTTCTGCAAAGCTTGCTAGCCCCCAAACTTCCTTTTATACTTGTCATATACCTTGGAGCCTTTTCTTTCCTGTCGGGTAAGTCTTGCGGAGTACAATTGAGTACTCAGGGTTTTACCCACCGTTGCAGGTGACATGCTATATGAGGGTTATTGTGTTACGTGTTTTAATCCTGTGGATGACGTGGATGAGTAGAGGCCATCGGGCTTGGCCATATCTATAACTCTGTCACCATGCTTGTAAAGGAGGCTTGAATAAAACTGGTGATGTAAAACCTTTATGTTATTGTAGTTTGGAATAACAACTACTTTCATGTAATATATTTGGAACCGGTGTTGTAACAAAACCCTATGTATAATTATTTCCGCCGCACTCTGTATACTGATGTATGATATACCTTAATCATGATCCTGGTTGTAAGTTGATTTACCGAGGTCCTTCGTGACACTCGGCGGACTACCGGATTTATTCGAGAAGCGGTGTATGCGTGTCAACGTTAATACGGGGACAGTTACGCTTAATCTCAGATGAATTGGTCGGTTCTGTCACAGCTGGTACCAGAGCAGGATTAAGGTTAATATCATCACCAGGGTATTTAAAAACAAAAGCTTTTTGGTTTTGAAAAAGCCTAAATTGAAACAAGATTAGTTTTATTTAGAATTTTGAATTTCAAAACTTCACCAGTGTCAAACCTCCAGTTAAGCGCGCATAAGGATTATCAGGTGGCTATGCTAACTCTTGGGGGGTTTCATATGTTGCATGTGTGTGAACAATACCTCTACGCTCAGGTAAGAAGGTAAGTGTAAATGGTTATCTTGTCACCCGATGACCGAAGGGTGGTGGTGACCTCATATGGAAGTATATGCGTGTACTTGTATATGCATATATGGAAGTATGCAGTATAAACTGTCTTTTAAATTATGTAACGACACACCTACGTCGAGGTAAGAGTGAGTTGGGAGAGCATGATCGGACAAACGCCGGTCTAGGGGAGTGCTAGTGTGGTTACCGGAATATTTACATGTTACACACATGTTCATATGAAGGTACTTAATTGTGGGATGTAATGATGATTCGGGTAGTTTAGTGCTACATGTATGTATACAGGGGTATGCATATGTAGGGAGCATTTAAAATTTACCGCTTTCATTGTGTGGATATACATGTCATGTGGGATTCCGGGCTGAAATGAATTTTCTGCAGGTACGCTAACTACGAAAACGCGTAGTACATCATTTAGGTACGATGAGAGCACGTAGGTTTGCCACCGTATAGTATCGATTAGAATCCGCTCTTTTCTAAATCTTGTGAGGACGAGTAGAAACAAGCATGCATCATGATCATTCATTTGCTCATCTTATTGCATTAATATTCTTTCCCCTTATAATTTATAGAAAAGTAAAAGTTTGATTTTAATATGATATCAATTGCTTATTGTATCACATGATAACAGAAAATGGAGCCTCTGCCATATACTGAGGAAGGTACTCTGTTGGAGCAGTTTGGTACACCCAGTTTGCTTTGGAAGGTGTTGGAAAATTTTGGGTATACTACACCACCAATTTACCGTTGGAGGCATACCCGAATTTATGGCACTTCGGGATGTGCTTTGCTTCTTCATATTCCAGCACTTAGTGATACTTCTTCTTGGCATGAAATAAAAGTTGAAAAAGAAGGATTAAATGAGTGGGAAGCCGGGCAAGTAGCTGCTTTTGACATACTCTAGAAGATATGTCAGGAACACATGGAAGAAATAGAAACCACTCCTATGTGTCTGTTTCCACCTATAGACACTACCAATGAGAGTTGGTGTCAACGAGGTATAGCCTTAACCGATACTAGTTTACCAAATTATAACCCTACCCTCACCATCACTGCCATTGCAAATTTAGCCATTACCCAAGCTTACAAAGCCAGAGAAGCCTCCCATAATTATTGGCGCCAAAGGTATAATCTTTGTAATATAGATTTGAAGGTGACCGAAAATTTGTGGGAGTCTGCCAAAAATACCACCAATGTAGTGATGGACTATGCCATCCAGCATGAATTAAACATGAACCACCAATATACCATGCTTTGGAATGAAACCATTAATTTAGAACACCAAAGAGCTACCGCTGAAGCACGTGCAAATGAAGCAGGAGCAACTAAAGATACTGCCGTTCAAGAGCTTGCCGAAGCTACTGAGAATTTTGAGTATGCTGAGCACATTTTATTAGAGCAAGTAGATGAAGCTAATGCAACTATCGCCAACCTCCAAGAACAACTCAATGCTTTGCAAGTTGCAGGACCACCTGAAGAAAATGAACCAGGGGAAGTATTGAATGAATTTGAAGAAGATGAGATGGACTTTATAGAAGAACCAGAGATAGAGTTCGACGAGCAGACTGAAGTTAGTCTAGATGATGACTACCCAATAGACTTTGATGATGAAGATTAGAGATGAATTCTGTTATGTTGTAAAGTAGAAGAAAATCCTAGAGTTGGTCCTTAGTTTAGATGCTGATCTAGTAGTTGAACTTTTCTTATGTAAAATATGGTGGGTAACAGTTGCAACCTCATGTAATATATTTCGGGCTTGAATAAAGTGATGTTCACAAAATATGGATATATGAGAAATAAGCATGTATAATTATGATGGTGCGGTGTGAAAATTTTTATTATGCCTCTGTTTGTTGTATGAAGTTATTAATTCTCTTCAACATTTCGGTGTTGCATAATAATTGCTTTCACATTTTACCGGTACCATCATTAATTATACTGAATTTAAATGCAGATGCCGAATACTCATTCCAATGGTTCTGGAAGGGGAAATGATGGGTCCTCAGATATCCCGAATCCGCCTACCGCCGCTGATGTGTTGGCTCGCTTGTTGGGTGGACAAGCGAATATGGAGGCTGCCCTTGAGCGAATTGCCCAGAATACCACACCCGGACGCCAAAATAATCGTGACCATGGTCCAAATGCATCCGTCACCTATAAGGAGTTTTCTGGTACAAACCCACCGGTGTTCACTCAATCAGAAGAGCCGTTACAGGCGGATGAGTGGCTCAATACTATTGAGCTGAAATTCCGTCTCCTTCCCCAAATCACTGATAGCCAGAAAGCCGAGTTTGCAGCCCAACAACTGCATGGAGCTGTTGGGGTTTGGTGGACAAACTATCTGGCCACTTTGCCCGAGACTGCACAACCCACATGGGCAGAATTTAAAGAAGCTTTCCGCAAATCTCATATCCCTGAAGGCATTATGAGAATTAAGATGAAAGAATTTCAGAAGCTTACTCAAGGAACCAAAACTGTAACTGAGTATTCCCATGCCTTTAATCATTTGTCCAAGTATGCCCCAATGCATGTGGATACACCTCAGAAGCGCATGGATTGTTTCATGCAAGGCCTATCACTGAAGCTTCAAGATGACTTGTCCCTTTGCAAATGCACCACTTATGAAGATTTAGTTAGTGATGCTATCACTCGAGAGAATGCTCATCGTCTGTATAAGGAGGATAAGAAGCGCAAGAAGCCTTCTTCTAGTGGTCCATCCCAGCCACCACGTCGGACTCAGTGGACACAGAAACCTCAGTATCGTCCACCATATAAGCAGTTCAAGGCACCCCAGAAGCAGAAGGGGCAGCAAAGTGTTTCACGCCCACAATTCCAGTCAGGAAATGCACCCTGAAATATTCAGGGTGGTTCCAAAGCTCCCTGTTTCAACTGCGGGCAAGTTGGACATTTTGCCCGAGAGTGTACTCAGCCCAAGCAGAAAAATAATTTTCAGGGTTATAAAAAGCAAGCTTCAGGAGCACGTATTGGACGTGTTCACTATACCAATGCAGAAGAAATTCCAAAGGGTGAACCAGTAGCTGCGGGTATGTTTTCCGTAAACCAAATTCCTGCCTTTGTCTTGTTTGATTCGGGATCATCGCATTCATTCATAAGTCAAGATTTTGCATACAAGCATCAATTTTAAGTTAGTACGGTGAAGAGTAAATTCCTGATCAACTTAGTTGGAGCTGAGACCTCTAGCAACCGTATAGTTTGGGGTGCCCAAGTTGAGATTAGAGGGAGAAAATTTCTAACACAATTGATCGTACTGCCAGAATTGAGTTTAGATATGATTCTAGGCATGAATTGGATGAAAGAGTATGGAGTGAACATGGACATACCAAATAGGATAATTAAGTTAAATACGCCCGAGGGCAATGGAACCTTTTATGTGTCACCTTCCGTAGATCCTAACCTTCAGAAATCATCCTTTGCTACCCAAACCACAAAACTAGAAGAAATCCCTGTAGTATGTGAATTTCCGGATGTATTTCTCGATGATCTATCGGGTTTGCCACCGGAAAGGGATGTTCAGTTTGCCATTGATCTTATACCCGGCACTGCTCCTATTTCTAGAAGACCCTATAGAATGCCACCAGATGAGTTAGTGGAATTAAAGAAACAAATACAAGAACTTTTGACGAAGAAATTTATTAGGCCAAGTACATCTCCGTGGGGATGTCCTGCCTTATTTGTGAAGAAAAAGGATGACACTCTGCGTATGTGTGTTGATTATCGACCACTGAACGCAGTGACCATCAAAAACAAATATCCACTTCCCCATATTGATATCCTTTTTGATCAGCTGAGTAGAGCTAAAGTCTTCTCCAAAATTGACTTAAGATCAGGCTATCACCAAATTAGAATCCGACCGGAAGACATTCCTAAAACAGCCTTTATAACCCGTTATGGCCTTTTTGAATACATGGTAATGTCCTTTGGTCTCACAAATGCACCTGCCCATTTTATGTATCTGATGAACTCAGTCTTTATGCCGGAGTTGGACAAGTTTGTGGTGGTCTTCATTGATGACATATTGGTATATTCGGAAAACAATGAGGATCATGCAGAACATTTGAGAATAGTTCTGACTAGACTCTGAGAGCATAAATTATATGCCAAGTTTAGTAAGTGTGAATTCTGGCTCCGTGAGGTCAAATTTTTAGGGCATGTATTATCTGAAGATGGTATATCAGTGAATCCGGAAAAGGTTCAGGAAGTGTTAGATCGGAAAGCACCAACTAATGTTGGAGAAATCTGGAGTTTCCTAGGGTTAGCCGGGTATTATCGTCGGTTTATTCCGGACTTTTCCAAGATTGTTAAACCCATGACCCGGTTACTACAAAAGAATGAGAAGTTTGTATGGACACCGGAGTGTGAAGCAGCTTTCTGCACCCTGCGGGAGTTGCTAGCCACTGCTCCCGTGTTAGCACAACCGGACATAACAAAACCTTTCGATGTTTATTGTGATGCTTCAGGCATTGGTCTCGGCTGCGTCCTAATGCAGGAAGGTCGAGTCATTGCCTATGCCTCACGACAATTTCGAAAGCATGAAGTCAATTATCCTACTCATGATTTAGAACTGGCTGCAGTAGTACATGCTTTAAAAATTTGGAGGCATTATCTGTTGGGAAAACTATGTCATATTTACACGGACCATAAGAGTCTTAAGTATATTTTCACTCAACCAGAATTAAACATGAGACAAAGAAGGTGGTTGGAATTGATTAAAGATTATAATTTGGAAGTGCAGTGCATTATCATCCAGGCAAGGCTAATGTAGTAGCCGATGCTCTTAGTAGAAAGACCCATTGCAACTACACGGAATTATTCCATGAAGAAAGTTTTAATCTCTTGCATCCAGCAGTACTTCATAATATTGTTGTGAGTTGCAATTTGGAAAGCTAAATTATTGAAGGTCAAAAGACCAATGTTGGTATTTTCCATATCAAGCGAAACATACAAGAGAAAGGGGCCAGGCATTTTCGAGTGGATGATAAGGGAATACTATGGTTTGATGATCGTTTGGTAGTTCCTAAAGATGACAAGTTAAAGGAACAAATCTTGTCTGAAGCTCATTTTTCAAATCTATCCATCCATCCCGGTAGTAGCAAAATGTACCAAGATTTGAAACCTAAGTATTGGTGGACCAAAATGAAGAAAGAAATAGCAAGATATGTTGCTCATTGTGATGTATGTGGAAGAGTAAAAGCAGATCACTTACGACCGGCTAGTCAACTCCAATCCTTATCTATTCCCGAATGGAAATGGGAAGAAATTGGTATGGATTTTATAACTGGACTTCCTAGAACACAAAAGGGATATAATTGTATATGGGTAATTGTGGATCGTCTTACCAAGACGGCACACTTTTTACCTGTCAAATTTGGATATAGTGCAGAGCAATATGTGGAGTTATATATTGCCCAGATCTTACGTTTGCATGGTGTTCCAAAGACTATCATATCTGATAGAGGGTCACAATTTATGGCACGTTTTTGGGAACATCTCCATGCATATCTTGGTACTAAATTGATTAGAAGCTCTGCTTATCATCCTCAAACTTCTGGTCAAGTTGAAAGGGTGAATCAAATTTTGGAAGATATGTTGAGAGCATGTGTACTTTCTGCTTTAGGATCTTGGGATGAGTGGTTGCCTTTGGCAGAGTTTTCGTATAATAATAGTTACCAAGAGAGCATCAAAATGGCACCTTTTGAGGCACTTTATGGTAGAAAGTGTAGGACCCCCTTAAACTGGGTAGAACCCGGGGAGAGGAGGTACTATGGTATTGATTTTGTGAAGCAAGCCGAGGAACGAGTCCAAAAGATTCAGCAACATCTTCGAGCTGCTCAATCTCGTCAGAAAAGTTATGCTGACAAGAGACGTAGGCCAATAACCTTTAATGTTGGTGACTATGTCTATTTAAAGGTATCTCCCTACAGGAGTGAACATCGATTTGGTATACAAGGAAAACTAGCTCCTCGTTATGTGGGACCTTTTCAAATTCTAGCTCGCAAAGGAGAAGTAGCATATGCTTTACAACTCCCACCACATATGAGTGCTATATTTAATGTCTTCCATGTTTCTCAATTAAAAAGAAGCCTGAGAGCACCACTGGAAGAAGTCAACTTGGATGACATTAAATTAGCATCGGACCTTACATATAAAGAAGAGCCAACTAGAGTATTGGAAGAAACTAAAAGAGTAACCCGAAGTAAGATTATAAAGTTCTATAGAATTTTGTGGAGCAATCACACCGAAGAAGATGCCACTTGGGAGCGAGAAGATTTTCTTCATACCAACTACCCAACTTTTTATGAACAATGGTAGGTCCTACGAAATCTCGGGACGAGATTTTTGTTAGGGGGGAGGAGCTGTAACATTCTAAACGTTAATTAAGTACATTGCATTTGCATTAATGCATAAGCATCATTTTGCATCTCATCATAATCATGATTTATTGCAAGTTCTATGTGTGCAAGGTATATGTTGTGTAATAATCTCAAAAACTGCTTAAACATGTTTAGGATCATGTTTGATATAGGGTTTATACACAACTTTTTGCTTAAATATGCCCACATGTGATGATAATGTCTATATTGTTTATTATCAATTGCTAAGTAGCTCAACATGGAAGTATGTGATTTATTCAGTTTTTGGTTGTAAGACCTAAATAAAAGTTAGAGTACAAAATATATGCAACAACTTTTATTTAAGGACCTAAGGCTAAATCCCATCCTAAACTGCTCAAACAATGGCCTTAAATTTGAATTTGAATTAAAAATCAGCAAGGTACTTAGAATTTTTCTAAGTCCTGGATTTCAGCAGCCAAATTCAATTTTCAGGGCTGAGTAAATTTATTTTTCATAAATAAAAATAGGAAACCAATTGCACCACTTGTTAGTGAAAAGTTTATACTTTCATACCATGGAATTGGTTGGGTTTGATATTGTCTGGTTTGTCACTAATTAACTGCCTAACATAGCTAATCAAGGTAATTAGCACCCTGCTTAACTGAATGAAGCCGAATGAGGGGTTGCAGTTTGTTTTTAGGGTGGTTTAGCACCTTGTAGTTTGCTAACCAGCTTGAATTAGACTTTGAGCCTTTAAGCAAAGTTGCAGTACACACATTAGAGAGCACAATGGTGGAATTGGTTTGCAAATTGGCCAGCTGAGCAGAGAGTTAGAGGAGGGAGAAAACCGGGTTTTCAGTCATCTACAGTGCTCGGCAGTAGCAGCACCTTCTCGTCGGTCTTCTCGTGCCCGCCGGCGATTGGCCGCCGCTGCCACGCCGTGCTTGGCCTGTTGCCTGCGTCGCGTGGCCAGTGATGAACGGAACACCCCGCCCCTGCCCATACCGACGCCCATGTCGTTACCACCGGCCACCAGCTCGCCGCCGTTCTCCTCCCTTCTCCTCTCTGTTCACCGGCGACATGGGAACGGCTCCCCAGGCTTCGCGCGCGCACGACCGTGCCTTGCCTCCGCGTGGTCGAGTTCGCAAAGCCTCCAGCTGCATCCCAGTGCACGGCATTTGCCTATAAATAGCTCCTACCGGCCGTCGTCGCCATTTTCTTCTTTCGGCCGTCAACAACCCGAGCTCACCTCGTCGCAAAATTCGCCATCGTCAAGCGATCTCTGTCCAATTCCTCTCGCCGCCAGCCCCGCTACATCCTAGCGCGTCGATTGCACCCAATCACGTCGCTTGACATTGACTAATTCGTCCGAATCGCGTCCCTCGCAGGCCGGCTAAAGCTCCGACCGAGCTCACCTCCACCGTCGCCAGGGTATTCCAGTGACCCTTTCACGTGAACAACTGTCGCGCTAGCTTCGTGTTGACGTAGTGATCATAATCGGCCCGCTATTTGTATCTCTGTGGCACAGGACACGCCGGAACGCGGTCACGCCGACGAGCTCACGCCGCCGAGAGCACCTCTTCGACGACAACATACCCCTGCACTGTCCCTGGCCTAGACAACGTGAGCATCGTGACTATGGTGATCTCCTGATCATTGCCAAACCTTTAGCTTTGTAACTACCGTGCCCTAGAGGCCGGAACACACCACGCCGTGGCACTGCAGCGCCGCCGTGCCGCCATGGCCGGCGGGATGCTTGCTGCGATGCTTGCGGGGCCCAACCATCACCCTAGAACGGTGCGCGGGGTCACCCTGATCATGCCAGAGGTGATCTCGTCGCCGGCGACCTCACCGCCGGTGAGTTATCACCGGTCAACCGCCGTGGACGCCGCGGTCAGCGCGGAGTTACTGTGCCTGACCGATAGGTCCCACATGTCGACCACCGCAAGACTTGGCCTTGGGAAGAACACTTGTCTTGATTTGTTTTCACTTTTATTCAAATTTCTAAATAGTGTTGCAATTTATCTTTTTTGTATAAAATTCATATGAGCTCCAAAAATTCTAAAAAATTTTGTGTAGCCTCCTTGTGTTGGAATCTATGTGAGAAAATATTAAACTTAGAAAAGTAGCTATTTTGGTCTAATCAAAAATTACTCCTTTTAATTGATAAATGAATGTTCTTTGATTTTTCTAGAATTAAATATTAATCCAAAAATCATGAAATTTATTTTACACTCATTTCATGATAGTACCAGTCTGTATAAAAAGTTTGAGGAAGATTTGAGAATGTTTTATATAATCATTATTTCTAAAATTAGAAATACAAGAAAAAGAAAAAGGTATGATTTCATGTGTGTTATAATTGAATTTTCTAAATATCATACTTTGCTACTTTAAATCATTAGAGTACTGTTTAGCTTTGAAGCTTTTCAATTAGATTATGTATGTTTTATTACTCCATGTCATGCTTCTTGAATTATATAAATAAGTGGGTATACATTACAAATACCCCTTTAATAAGAAAAACCCCTACCATGTGATACTTGTATGATTTTCTAAATTACTTGTTTTGTCTTGGATCATAAACCCCACTGATCTTTGGCCCTTCCAATGATAGTGATAACAATTTAAATTATGCTAGTTAGTGAATAATGGATGATCATGTATAGTAGTTAAATCAATTCTCAGGAGAAGAGATATGCACTTACTCGTAAATACAATAACCAGTAATGTGTGAATTCTTTTATACAACTTTAATAATACAGTGTTGTCATCAGAGAAAGAGAATTGCACACATAGAACCTTATGTGGCTTTCCATCATCACTATCAACATGATCATAGCATCCCACATCATTTCATGCTATCATCATGCATAATATATGCATTCTTGGTATTTATGCAACACATACATTCATATAGGATCCGAGGGAGAACCTACCATCGAGTACACCGTGATCGAGGAGGATCCGCAGGAGTCAGCACCCGGAGGAGAAGAAGGAACCACTGACCCACTGCCGGAGTGCCCTAACCACGGTCCCTCCACTTTTCATCAAGGCAAGCCCCGGAGCATTCCATTAACCTATTCTATTTTGAAATGCAAATATTTACTTTCATCGCTTTATTATATGCATTACATTTAGAGGGATTGTTTGACACCGTTGGTGCATGACTACCTTGTCCACTTGAAATATAACCGTTTTACTCCACTAGTATAAGCAGTTAGCCTTTATGCTTAGCCATGCTTAGATAATTAGAAGACGGATGATTCTCGTCATCCGCAACCCGAGGTTGATACTTATGATGTCCTTAATCATATGATGGTTAATAATTGGAGACCGGACGGAAATTGGGTTTTTAAATCTGCGTCGATTAAGGACCGAGCCGTATTCGGATCTAGGTGTGAGATTGAACGTACCTTCACATAACCGCCGAATAACTCGTTTCGACGGTGAAGCTGATTAGCTTATTCGAGATAGTTCTTGAACCGCTGAATGCATTGCTGGGACGAACGGAGGGGAAAGGGTACTGGTCAAGACCCTGCATGACTACGGGCTACGGGCTGAACGGGCATGACTTGTGAGACGCAGTACCATGAGCTTTGCAACCGGATTCAATTCTATCTTTTGAATAGAGCGAACAGTAACTCAAGCGAGCCTTGCAAGCTCGCAAGGGTGTGTGATACGGGCTTTACCCAGCTGGTGTAATCGATTCGAATCGCCGTCTCTCCCGGATAGTGAGAAACTCATACCTTTTCGCAGAGACGTAGTTAAAAAGAATGATAACTAATGTTGAGATTGGAAGGACTATATTGTGGTACCTCACTTAGTAGAATTGTTGTTATGAAATTAAAATGACTTAGCCTATGCAAGGGTAGCCTTAATTAGCTAAAGGAACTAGTCATTAAATGATTGAAATAAGGACCAAGTTAGTAAGCAACTTTCTGCAAAGCTTGCTAGCCCCCAAACTTCCTTTTATACTTGTCATATACCTTGGAGCCTTTTCTTTCCTGTCGGGTAAGTCTTGTGGAGTACAATTGAGTACTCAGGGTTTTACCCACCGTTGCAGGTGACATGCTATATGAGGGTTATTGCGTTACGTGTTTTAATCCTGTGGATGACGTGGATGAGTAGAGGCCATCGGGCTTGGCCATATCTATAACTCTGTCACCATGCTTGTAAAGGAGGCTTGAATAAAACTGGTGATGTAAAACCTTTATGTTATTGTATTTTGGAATAACAACTACTTTCATGTAATATATTTGGAATCGGTGTTGTAACAAAACCCTATGTATAATTATTTCCGCCGTACTCTGTATACTGATGTATGATATACCTTAATCATGATCCTGGTTGTAAGTTGATTTACCGAGGTCCTTCGTGACACTCGGCGGACTACCGGATTTATTCGAGAAGCGGTGTATGCGTGTCAACATTAATACGGGGACAGTTACGCTTAATCTCGGATGAATTGGTCGGTTCTGTCACAGGCCGTGCTACGCCAAGTTCATGGCCGTTCCCAACTACACCTACCTCAAGCTCAAGATGCCGGGCCCTCGAGGGATCATCACCGTGCACTCGTCGGTACAAAGACGCGTGCACTGTGCGACATCGAGCAGTGCGACGTGGCAGAGTCGGTGCTGAACTCCCACGAGCTGTACATCACCAACACCCTTGCCGGCGACGACCAGGACATGCCGGACGTCCCGAAGGCCACCGCATCCTTCACGCCCGATAGGGACACCAAGCTTGTGCCCCTCGACCCCAGCAGCTCCGACAGCATGACGGTGCGGATCGGCACCGGCCTCGACCCCAAATAGGAAGACGCGCTCGTCGACTTCCTCCACGCGAACCGAAGCATCTTCGCGTCTATTGACACTCCTTAGCGTCAACTTTTACTAGGACATTATACCTGATGGAGAACATGAAAACACACTAGTCTAGGGCTTTGTCTGACAATTTCCACAAGTTTTGGTGATTTGTGAAATTTTCAGGGGATTTTCCAGAAAAGGCTAAAAGGAGGATTTTGATGCAAATATACCACGAAACTTAACCGCGACGCAACTACATCATCATTGGACTCAGGAAGGGTCTAGAAGACACCGAAGCGGCGGGGGCCCGCAGAGGAGCCTAGGTGGGGCCGGCCGGCCCCACCGGGGCCGCCCGGCGCCCTAATGTGGCCGCATTTGCCGCCTTCTGGAGTCTTCCTCCCACGGTTGCTTGGAGTCCAATCAAAGCATCCCTACGTTGATTTGAGGTCGGTTTGATCCGACGGTGCACATGAGATGAAGACGCGGATCGCTGACGTGGCGGTTTCTTGCCCCCTACTCCACCTCGGCCTATATAATGATGCCCAAGGCTCCCCCCAAGAGGCATTCTACACCCCAAGGCTTCATATTCTCTACATAATTAGGGTTAGGGTCCCTCTGGTTGATCTAGTCTAGTTCATCTAGTTCTAGCTAGTTCATCTAGTTGTAGCAATTAGGAGAGACTAGTTCTTCTAGATCTAGTTTTGTTTAGAGATTAGAGAGATTGAGTAGAGGAGTAGAGATTCTGGAGGAGCTCCGGCATGTCGGCGCTTCTTCGTGGCTGTATTCTTCTGGATTCAGCTTCCTCACCCGGAGCTGCGTTCTGAGGTACTTTTGTATTTACCATTCTGATTTAAGTAAGCAACTTGTTATTATTGTTCTTTGGTTCACATATTGAGTGCTTTGATCTATAGGACGCTGTAGGTTAGAGTTGTATTTCGTAGTGTAGGCGTGGTGCCTAGGCTAGATTTACTTGTGAATGTCCCCTGATTAGCCGGATAGTGGTAGTCTGCGTAGGTGACAGCTACGTTAGTTCCTCTGTAGTCCACTTCCCGTTGATAGGACTGATAGGCTGATAGGTGTCTGGTAGGTAGATTACTCTGTTTCTTCTCCTATTCAGGCCACTTGCCCGATAAGACGATATTATACAAAGTTTACCGGTTATTAGAACTAGAGTACAATAGCTATTTCCTTTTTCTTGATATTATCTAGCCTAATTGTAGGGTTAAGTCTATACACTTTGTCATTATCACAACTGTTCCCTGTGGATACGATATTTAAAACCTCCGGGTAAAATGTGACACTGGTATGATATCTGTGCGCTTGCGGATAATCTTACTTAATTCTTATTTAATGGAGTGCAGTTAAAAATACCAACAAGCATTTTTGGCGCCGTTGCCGGGGAACGGTTTACTGATTTTGACTTAGTCTAGCTTAATCTTGTATTATACTTTTATCTTTTCTTATTTTATCCCATTCTCTTCATTATTTTTGTGTTCATCCTTATGGATGCTTTTAATTCTATTCCTATTTGCTTTTATGGCATGTGTGAAAGCTTCAGGCCACCAAAATCTAATGAACCTATCATAACACCTGGCTATGAGCTGCACCCATATCTAATTAAAATGATTCGGGATAAACCCTTCTCGTGAGAAGGCAATGAAAACCCATACTTACACTTACGAGAATTCGAGCGGACCTGTGCATGCTTGCGCATTGCTGGCATGTCTAATAAGACTATTAGATGGAAGCTTTTTCCATTTTCCTTGACAGAAAAAGCTAAACTTTGGTATAATTGAGCCGTAGGGAGTATGCAAGGTGATTGGGAAATATTATACTCTGAATTCTGTTTACATTTCTTTCCCATCTCTAAGGTAGCTAGCCTTCGAATAGAGGTTTTAACTTTTAGGCAACTAGAACAAGAATCTCTTAGTAAATCATGGGAGCGTTTTAATGAACTTATCACATTTGGCCCTGACCTTGGCTTTCTAGGCCCTATGCTTCTTCAACACTTTTATTTAGGTCTTACCAAGAAATCTAAGGACTCCCTTGATTTAGCCTCTGGAGGAGCTTTTCTTCACTTGCCTATAACTGAAGCCAGACCGATGCTAGAAAAGGTTGTTCAAGCCTATTCTGAGCTCTCTGAGGAAGAGAAGGAATCGTCTCCCAAACAAGAAGAGGAAGTTTTGGTAGCTGAAACACAATCACCCCAATCCCAAGATTTAGCTATCAATCCTAAACCATCAAAACCTCACAATGATGATTTAGACTTCCAATTAGCTAAGATGCTCATACATCGATATGAATCAGACCTTCTTAGAAGAGCATCTTAGAAAAAGTGTCCTCAACTTCCTTTTTCTCCTAAAAGACATCAAGAAGAATACATGGATGGCATGTCTAGTGACACCATAGAAGGTGAGCTAAGCCACTCAAGAATTAATCATAACTTCTCCCCTTCTATACCCACATTAGATAACATATCTGAACCCAACTTTAAACCCATCCTTGATCCTGATGATCTTTCTTATACTCTCTCTCTTAAGTCTCATAACGACCCTAAAAACTCACTAGAATATCCAAAGTATAGGAGTTATGAATACTATGGAAATAATCAAGAAGAGCAACGTCAACAATGGCATGAATGCATGGAACATATGAAAAACTCATTTGCCATTGTCAAAGAATGGATGGAGGAGGACGAAGCCTTAGTGTTAGCATCCGAACTTGGTCTAAATTCAAATGGTGAGCTTAAATCAATTTTCTTAATAAATAGAACTCACCCAAGTTCGATGAAAGCTTTAGACGAGACCAATCCTATAAGCATCAATTCATGGGAAAGCCTAGAAGATACAACATCCAATGAATGTCATAGGCATGAAATAATAGAAACAAATTTGTTGCCTATAGATAACCATGAAGAGACACTCTTGGAGTTTAGAAAGAGAGACTACATTGATGAGCATGAGAGTTATCTCATTAACACTTTATCAAATCCATGCTCATATGAGAAATCTCCTGAATCTTTTGGTCTCTCTAATATTACCACACATGAGATCTTCAACCCCCTTATTTTACCTGTTCATAAAATTATTAAGAGGATGGTTGTAGATGCATATGTTTATCATAAATATTATAGATCTCGTTGTAATCTTGATATAGGTGCATAAAGGCTAATGTTCTAGAGGAAACCACCACACCAATTCGAAGTATGATAATCAGAAGATTTCCTAAGAACAACTTTGTGTCCTAAAATAACCACTCTAAAAAAATGAATGCATGAATTAAGTTTGCACCTTTAGCATAGAAACATAATTGTTAAAATATTTCTTTGGATATTTTTGTCACTAACTATTTTAGGTTTGAAGTAAGAAAATAAATAATGGCAGTATCAGGTATGACCAACCAATCATTATGCAACTTTAAATTACATCCACTCAAGCTTACATTTACTTTGCAAAATTCAAGCTTGGGGGAATGGCCTTATTTAGAAAATCCTATGTTGCTAATATTGGTTGTCTCTACCTTTATTATATTTATTAATCATACTCTTTCATCTCTATTTGAACAACACTTGATAAACTTTCATGTTACCTTTGTTTGGTATAGCATAATTAAGGTTTGGAGAAATTTCATACACTTTTTGAATTAGGCATGGTGCTTAGTTTAAATTATTTTCATGAGTCATAATTAGATAAGGTGTTTAGTTTGATTCTTGAACTAAGAGGTGTATTGATTTTTACTTTCAAAGGCTTTTTGAATTAAGCGTGGTGCTTAGGTTAGAATGCCTTCCTAAGTCAAATTAGACGTGGTGTCTAGGTTGATTTTTGAACCGATGGTATGCTTTAGTAGACATTGGATATTTTATGGACTAACCCCTGCAGGAAAACTTTTAAAATTAGTTTGGGTAAGTCATGGGATAAATTCAAATTAGAGATGAAGTAGGGTACATGCTGAACTTTAATAACTTTAGAGAAGAAGATATAGTTTATTCATTATGAATGAAAGAAACTATGAACATTAATGATTCATTCACTTTATCTTCTACTACAAGTTACTTTGCCTCAAGCCATATCTGTATAAAATATGATCTATGCTAAAATAATATTAATATTATCTTCTCATTAGCATAGACAAAACAAAATAAAATACTTGGACAAGCAACCTATGTTCAAAAGTTGTATACTCCTTCGGATATGTGCTGTCCATTAATCATTACAGGCATAATAATGACTTGAGTGAAAAGAGTCAAAAGATCAAAGAAGCAAAAGATGACAAAAGAATAGATGCAACAGAGGAGACAAGATGTTCATGAGCAACTCATGATTCAAGAGGAAGCACCACCAAGTCAATCACCCTTTATCATTTAGTGCCATCACACTCTAATAATAAAGGTAATACTCTAAGGTAAGTGGTCACCGCTCTTCTCTTGATCTTGGCGTGCATATAAATTAAAACAAAAATATGTTAGAGTTACAACTTAAATTGATTAACCTGATTAACTCAACATGTTTTGTCTTTTAAGATTGTTCATGGCACCATCCTCTTAATCTTAGTCTTAACCAAACAAGCTAAAACATTATATTCAATTTTGGGAAGATGATAGTCATACTCATGTGAAAATTTATATAGATAGACAATCCTTCCACTGGTTAAGCAAATTATTCTTTTTACGCCATGTGCACTTAAATGCAATTAAATGCTTAATCTTTTGATCCTACCACTCATGGCGTAAATAAATAATTCATGTCACACCAACTTTATCTTGTTCAATGTGCCTAAGGATAGAAAAAATAAATAAAGAAATAGATTTAGTTCTGTTGGTATTTTTTCACCAGCAGAGCCCATGCACTTGATCTCCACCTTGGTTTTGTAAACGGGACAACATATCGAGCAAAAATTTATTAATTCTACAAGTGAGAGTTCTGTGGACATGTACATTAAGCAAGATGTTTGCCACCATAATTAAAAGCTCTACTTCAACCTATTGGTCAAATTAAAGAACAAAAGTAACATCATCATCACTAGAGGTATGCAACTATCAAGACCTCCATCTCTCAAGATGGAGAGATACACAAGAGTGGAAGAATAAGTTTTGTCGGTAAACTTAAAATTTCGTACCCTTGCCATAAGGTAATATGGTAGTTATCTAATTAATTAGTATTTCTATCTACATTAATAATTTTACTTTAGTATACTCATCTTTATAAATATTAAAAAGAAAATAAAAATCTTTATTGCTTCATTTACTGCATCATAAAATATTGAAAGCCCCATGTGAATAAACTTATGGTAACCCTGTAGGAATATATTTGTGGTGGCATAAAGAATAATAATAAAAATAGCCTCTATATTTACTTTCTTGCATTATAAAAAAAGCCTAAGCCCCATAAGAATAAATATTCTCTGTGGAGGCATAAAAATATAATTATATATCATCATACTCATATATTCAATTTTTGCATAATTAATCTAGAAAATTATAAAAAAAAATCCTGCTAGAATCTATCATTTTGAATCAACTCAAAGAATAATCAATTACTTGTTGGTGATCGCTAACCTATTATTAAATTTGAGCCTCGAGTTTTGGTTTTCTTGTTGGAGTATACTTATGCGGGAACAACATTATGACAAGGAGAGAGTCTATCAGTGGCACCCACCAGAACCGCTGCTTGGTTACCTCACTCTGAAGATCATCAACACCAAGTATTGCAAACATCTAGCTTAGGGGAGGAGCATCCCCTAGTTATCAGGTAACTATACCTAGGCGATTATTGAGTCTACTTTATATAGTCATAAAATACCAAAAAATATGTAAACACATAAAGGTTCACAATAGTATCATAGGAAAATTTAAAAATACCAAAAATATATGAGCACATGAAGGCTCACCCTTAATTAAGAAAAACACAAAAATATTCGGGCACATGAAGGCTCGATGCGATCGAAGGGATTAGCTTGGGGGAGACGCACCCCCGTTATCATCATGATTAAGGTATGTCGTTATTATTAGTTTTATTTTAGTAAGCTATAATGTGTGTTAGATTTAATAATTAAAGTATGTTTGAAGAACTCTCTCTCTCTAATCTTTTAAAGTGGAAATGATGAATAGTTGCTCTACTATAATTACTTTCAAGTGCCTAGTTTTTAACCATGGATTCTTCTAGGTTTTAGATATGACTACTTTAATATAAGAATTTACTTTGAACCTGAAATTTGTGGAGGCATATGCTTGAGCTAAAGTCTAGATAATTGATTGATATGATACATGAAGGTCTAAGCTGCTATTTATCTTATTCCTAGCATTACTAATTTCTCGGAGATTTATTTTGAAAACCTAAAATCTTACATGATGAGCTCTTGTATGACAAAATCTAAATTCCTACCAAAGCTATATATGATACATTTAGAGTTAGGAAAACCTTTACATATTCATGCTGCTTGCTTTACATTGAGTTTAGTCAACCTATGGAATATACCTTATGAGTCTTGTCATGCTTTTAAAATCAAGATCACTTATGCACTCCACCCACAATTGCATTACTCCTACTCTGGGATGTAAGCGTATTCATTTCCACTTTCATCTAGATCCACCTTAAAAATGTTGTTCTCCTATACCAGGAGTAAACACCCAAAAATATACCCTATAGGACAGCCCTCATTTAATTGCTCTAAATTTTTATCATCATCTCTCCAATTATTTATATTCAAGGGATGCATGTGACTATGCAAAAGTATTGAAAAAAGAGATAAAAGTGAAAAAAATAGGAGTAAAAGATGGACAAGTGTCCCAGCATTAAAACAATGGGTACATAGATGCCCGCCTCCCAGATTGAAAAAAAAGAGAGAATAAAGATAGCCTATGTTTTTCCGCGAAAGTTCTAAGTTTTAAAGGAGAGAGTTATTTTTAAAGAGCAAAAGTTAGAATTAGGAGTAGCCACTAAATACCATATATGCACCTATCCACCATATTCCATACACACACACACCTTGATTTGATTGTATGCCTTGATTCTCTTTGGATCCATTGTTTGACTTTACAATATATGAATTGCAAGTATCTTCATCCTTGTTATTGCCACTCCTATGAGCTCCACTATAAATACCTCTAGCTATAGGAGGCTTAACATCATTAATGCCTCAGTGAGATCCATAAATACCACATATAATAAGAGACTTGAGGGTGTCATACAATTAAGCTCGAGTTTTATTGCGAAAATTTACAAAACTCTGGAATATTAGTACTGTAAAAAATTTGAGACATAGTGTTTGACTTGATTGTTCTATCTTTCGATTGCTCAAGATTTATGCAAAAGTTGTAAAGCTCCATAGTTAAAGGTAAAATGGGTAAGTTTGAAAGTTAGAGCAGTTTTGTCTAAACTGAAGGAAAAATTTATGTTTAAAAGCAAGTGAGCTTAAAAGAAATAAAAGTATTGCAGCGACTCTTGATCCAACTTTATTCAACACTAGATTCAGATTGTTTGCCAAGGGACTGGCAAAAGGTAAGCTTGGGGGTATTGTTGACACTCCTTAGCGTCAACTTTTACTAGGACATTATACCTGATGGAGAACATGAAAACACACTAGTCTAGGGCTTTATCTGACAATTTCCACAAGTTTTGGTGATTTATGAAATTTCCAGGGGATTTTCCAGAAAAGGCTAAAAGGAGGATTTTGTTGCAAATATACCACAAAACTTAACCGCGACGTAACTACATCATCATTGGACTTAGGAAGGGTCTAGAAGACACCGAAGCAAAAGAGGGGGCCGTAGAGGAGCCGGTGGTGGGGCCGGCCGCCCCACCTCGGGGCCGCCCGGGCGCCCCTAATGTGGCTTCGCTGCCGCCTTTCTGGAGTCTTCCTCCCACGGTTGCTTGGAGTCCAATCAAAGCATCCCTACGTTGATTTGAGGTCGGTTTGATCCGACGGTGCACATGAGATGAAGACGCGGATCGCTGACGTGGCGGTTCCTTGCCCCCTACTCCACCTCGGCCTATATAATGACGCCCAAGGCTCCCCCAAGAGGCATTCTACACCCCAAGGCTTCATATTCTCTACATAATTAGGGTTAGGGTCCCTCTGGTTGATCTAGTCTAGTTCATCTAGTTCTAGCTAGTTCATCTAGTTGTAGCAATTAGGAGAGACTAGTTCTTCTAGATCTAGTTTTGTTTAGAGATTATAGAGATTGAGTAGAGGAGTAGAGATTCTGGAGGAGCTCCGGTATGTCGGCGCTTCTTCGTGGCTGTATTCTTCTGGATTCAGCTTCCTCGTCCGGAGCTACGTTCTGAGGTACTTTTGTATTTACCATTCTGATTTAAGTAAGCAACTTGTTCTTATTGTTCTTTGGTTCACATCTCATATTGAGTGCTTTGATCTATAGGACGCTGTAGGTTAGAGTTGTATTTCGTAGTGTAGGCGTGGTGCCTAGGCTAGATTTACTTGTGAATGTCCCCTGATTAGCCGGATAGTGGTAGTCTGCGTAGGTGACAGCTACGTTAGTTCCTCTGTAGTCCACTTCCCGTTGATAGGACTGATAGGCTGATAGGTGTCTGGTAGGTAGATTACTCTGTTTCTTCTCCTATTCAGGTCACTTGCCCGATAAGACGATATTATACAAAGTTTACCGGTTATTAGAACTAGAGTACAATAGCTATTTCCTTTTTCTTGATATTATCTAGCCTAATTGTAGGGTTAAGTCTATACACTTTGTCATTATCACAACTATTCCCTATGGATACGATATTTAAAACCTCCGGGTAAAATGTGACACTGGTATGATATCGTAGGCGCTATGGATAATCCTACTTAATTCTTATTTAATGGAGTGCGCGATTAAAAATACCAACAAAGCGTCGAGGTCCTCGGACATGCCTGGCATTCCGAGGGATGTCGCCGAGCACGCCTTATGGATCAAGCCTGACTCCAAGCCGGTGAAACAACGCCTGCGCCGCTTCGATGAGGTAAAGCGTAGAGTAATTGATAAGGAGGTTAATAAGCTGTTAGCGGCTGGGTTCATTAAGGAAGTGTATCATCCAGAGTGGTTAGCTAATCCTGTCATTGTTCAAAAGAAAGGTGGGAAATGGAGAATGTGTGTTGACTATACCGGTCTAAACAAAGCGTGTCCTAAGGATCCGTTTACTTTACCGCGCATAGATCAGGTTGTCGACTCCACCTCTGGGTGCGAGACCTTATGCTTCCTTGATGCCTACTCTGGTTATCACCAGATTAAGATGCGTGAATCCGATCAACACGCTACTTCGTTCATCACCCATTCGGTTCGTATTGTTACGTGACCATGCCATTCAGGCTTAAGAATGCGAGCGCAACCTTCCAGTGTTGCATGGTGAAAGTCTTCGGCAAGCTCATCGGAGAGACTGTCGAAGTTTACGTGGACGACATCGTTGTCAAGTCCAAACAGACCGGCAATCTCATCGCCGATCTGAAGTTGGCCTTCGCTCGGCTCAACAAAAGGCACATCAAACTCAACCCCGAAAAATGCGTTTTCGGGGTGCCTAGAGGGATATTGTTGGGGTTCATCGTTTCGCAACGAGGCATCGAAGCCAACCCTGATAAAATCAAGGCTATCATCGATATGAAGCCTATTCGGGACCTCAAGGGGTTGCAGCATATCACGGGGTGCCTCGCCGCACTCAGTCGGTTCATATCACGCCTAGGTGAACGGGGTCTGCCCCTGTACCGACTCCTCAAAAAGGCCGACCAGTTCACGTGGACTGACGAGGCTCAAGAGGCGTTAGATAAGCTCAAGGAACTGTTAACCAGTCCTCCGATCCTTACCCCTCCCGCGAAGGAGGAACCTTTGCTTCTCTACATCGCTGCAACCACCCAGGTGGTAAGCACCGCGTTCGTCATAGAGCGAAGCGAAGAGGGACGCACTCGCCCAGTCTATTTCATTAGCGAAGTCTTGTCCGACACCAAGACGCGCTATCCGCAGATCCAAAAGTTGGCATACGCCCTCCTCATCACGAAGAGGAAGCTAAAACACTACTTCGAGGCACACCCCGTCACCGTGGTATCGACCTTTCCTCTGGGGGAGATCATTCAGAACCCTGAAGCCACGGGTCGGATAGCCAAGTGGGCGCTCGAGCTAATGGGCTATGAAATCACCTACGCGGCTCGCACGGCGATCAAGTCACAGGTTCTGGCTGACTTTATCGCGGAATGGACCGAAGTCAAGCTGCCTCCGGCCCCCATCCAGCATGAATGCTGGAAGCTCTTCTTTGACGGCTCATTAATGAAGAGTGGTGCCAGAGCCAGCCTAGTGTTTGTGTCTCTGCTTGGGGTCAAGATGAAGTACGCTCTACGACTTCACTTCAAAGCCTCCAACAACGTCGCTGAGTATGAGGCCCTGGTAAGCGGCTTGCATATAGCTAAAGAACTCGGCGTAAAACGCCTTGAGGTCCGGGGCGACTCGCAGCTTGTCGTTGATCAGGTTATGAAGGAGTCGAGCTGTCACGACCCCAAGATGGCAGTCTACTGCCAAGAGGTGCGCAAACTCGAAGAGGCCTTCGACGGCCTGGAGTTAAGCCATGTCCTTCGAGGGGACAACGAAGAAGCAGACACTCTGGCCAAAATGGCCTCAAATCAAGACCACATCCCCAGTGGGATATTCGCCAGAGATCTTGCCCAGCCCACGGTAAAAGTCAGAGAAAAAGGAACCGACTCCACCTCCGACCCCGAGGCAGCTCGATCGACCCCGCAGGCAGGCCCTGCCTCCTCCGATCCCGGGGTGGTACGCTCGACCCCAGGAGACGACCCCTCTTCTGAACCTACCGTTTTCGTAGTCACGAGAACAGAGGAGGGGTCGACCACTTCAGACCCGAGCCTGAGGAGGATTGGAGGATGCCGCATCTCGATTGCCTCATTCGAGAAATCCTGCCCGCAGGAAGGACTGAAGCTCAACGCTTAGCTCGCCGAGCCAAGTCGTTCGTTATCATCGATGGGGAGCTGTATAAAAAAGGGCACTCGGGCGTCCTTCATCGATGCATTCCCATCGCTCACGGGCGCGCCTTGTTGGAGGACATCCACGCAGGCATTTGTGGTCATCACGCCGCGCCACGAATGATCGTGGCGAAGGCTTATCGCCAAGGTTTTTTGGCGCCCACGGCGGTGGCGACGCAACGAAAAATCGTCCGGTCCCGCGAAGGATGTCGCAGATACGCTAAGCGAACACATTTGCCGGCGCAGGCCCTGCAGACGATCCCCCTCACATGGCCGTTCGCGGTCTGGGGCCTGGATCTAGTAGGGCCCCTCCTCAAAGCACCCGAAGGCTTTACTCATGTTCTGGTCACGATTGACAAATTCACGAAGTGGATCGAGGCTCGACCCCTCACCACCATCAAGTCTGACCAGAGTGTGCTATTTTTTACTGACATCATCTATCGCTTTGGTGTACCTAATTCGATCATCACGGATAACGACACGCAGTTCACTGGGAAAAAGTTCCTGGTGTTTTGTGACGAGTTCAACATCCGTGTCGATTGGGCGTCTGTCGCGCATCCTCGCACTAATGGGCAGGTGGAGCGGGCGAACGGCATGATCCTCCAGGGCTTGAAGTCTCGGATCTTCAATCGTCTCAATCAGTATGGCCGACGATGGCTCGCTGAGCTCCTAGCGGTGCTGTGGAGTCTGAGAACGACCCCGAGCAGAGCAACCGGGCATACCCCTTTCTACATGGTCTACGGGGCAGAGGCCGTCTTGCCTACCGACCTAGAATATGGGGCCCCACGGGTCAGGGCTTATACGGAGCCAGTGAACCAGACCTACCTGGAGGATGCCATGGACCAGCTCGATGAGGCTCGCGACGTCGCGTTGCTCCATTCTGCTAAGTACCTGCAGTCCCTGCGCCGGCACCATGCTCGGCGGGTGCGAGGTCGAGCGTTTAACGTTGGAGACCTTGTCTTACGTGTACGGCAGGACACCAAAGGGTGTCACAAGCTAACGCCGCCATGGGAAGGACCCTTCACCATTGCCGAGGTTCTCCGACCCGGGGCGTACAAGCTGAAGGATGACAAGGGGCAGATCGTCAAAAACGCCTAGAACATCGAGCAGTTACGTCGTTTCTATCCTTAAGAGTTCTTTTTATCTTCTTTTATGATTCGCATTATGTATTTCGCTATGTATTTGTATCAATTGAGCATGTTTGATATGAAAAGCTCCGTTTCATAAAACAAACTCTCGACCCCGTGTGGTCAGCACTTGTCTTTCTCTTATTAAAAGCCAAAAAGGCAAACCATCTAAATCTTAAGTTCTACTGTGGTCCTCTTGCTCAAGGGATTGTGTATAGGAAGGAAGATGGTCCTAGCACCCAAAAAACGTCCTGACTGCCTTGTCTAACGCCCCGGTGGCTAATGACACAGTCAGGTGAGGGTCGGCTAGCCATACCTGACTTTAACATGACCTTTAAGTAAAAGGGCGTTGCTTGCGGGAGAATTAGCCGGTTTACCACATCCCTAAATTAAAGAAAGATCTCGAAGGTCGAGTATCGCAGATTGTGGGCGCCTAAATAAGGTAACTATCCAATAGGGGTGCGGCATGTCTCACCCGGCGGGTGTCCAAATACGAAAGCAACTCGTCCTTTCTAGAGATATTTTTTCTTCAAAAAAGGGGGAGAGGAATAATTCGAAAACTAGAACGAAGACAAGACAACCACAGTTGTTACACATAACAAAGTCTTGGGGCATCAAAAGCCCACAAATCAAAAACAAGTAAATGTTTTTACTCCCGCCGAGGAGCACCAGTCCGCCAGGCGGTCAGCAAGAGCGTCGGCGCTATCCGCCACCCGGCATGCGAAGAGCTTCGATGCCGGCCTCGGAAACCTCCTCGTAGTATCCTTCGCTGACGCCGCCAAAGTTAAAGCTCTCATCGTAATGAGAGCGGGTAGCGGCGAACGCCTCCGGATCCCGTTCGAAGAGCATCGCGCTCCAAGTGACCGATCCGCCGGGCAAAGAAGGACAAACGTGCGGTGAGGGAAGAACCGAGGGGGGCAGGGTCGACGCCGATGTCAGGCCGCGTCCGCCGCAGACACGCAACCGGGCGTTCTCGCTGCTTGCGGTGGGCGAGGTGGACGCCTTGGCGTTGCCACCTCCCGGACACCACCCGGTGGGCCGCGTTCTCGGCGTCCATCTTCTGTGCCCCTCGCGCTCCAGCTCGCTCTTGAGAGCGGCGACCTCGTCCCAGAGTTTATTCCGCTTACCGCGGATACGGGTCTCGGACGCGCGGCTGTCGTCGCGCTCACGGTGGAGGCGCTCTGTCTCGAGACGCTCCTGCTCCAGATCCTGCTCCGCCCGCTGGAGCCGATTGCGCAGCTGCTCCGCCTCCCTGAGCAACTCCCAGACATGGGCGTTGCGCTGCTCAAGCTCTTCCTGGACGCGCCTCGCCTCCGCGTCATCCGCTTCCTGCCGATGCAGGAGGTCCATGTACTTCGTCTCCACGTCCTCGATGTCGCGGTCGGCGTCTCTCAAACGGGCGCGGAGATCTCTAATCGTCTCCATCGCTTCCTCCCACCGGGGATGTTGCTCGTACAAGAGACGAGACTTCACCCGGCCCATGTGCAACGCCGACTGTCCATAAGGCAAAGTGGGAATGAGTCACCAGTCTCAATGGTCGAAAAGACAGAAGCAAGCGCGAAATGGCAATACCTGGTGGAACGACGCCGTTGGCCGCATCTGCGATGCCAGAGTAGAGATGTTCCGGCTTATGGCCACCATCGCCGCCTCGAAAGAGGAAAGCACCTCCCACTCGGCGTGGTCGTCAACCACCAGAGGCTCCAAGGAGGGGTCGCGCGGATCGGGGAACGCGAGCCGGGATCCCCCTAGAAATGGTCAGGGGCTCTGACGCCCCAAGTCGCCACCCTGGCGGCGCCGCTCGTGCCGGAAGGTGGAGGCGCATCGCTCGTGGGTTGTGGAGGATCGGAAGGCGCGGAAGCATCGGGGCCGCATATCCTATTCTCCTCAAAGCCGGGAGCAGCGGTCTCCTCCGACGTCGCCTCAGCCACGACGCCCGGGGGCTCGAGCCCTCGGGACCCCTCATCCTGAGAGCCCTGCGTCAGAAGCAGGACTCCTCCAACCCCCGACGCCGGCACGGCTGCCTCGGCCGATCCCCCTTGGGAGGGGGCGCGTCGGGGGGGAGTGGGAACCCCACCCGAAGGTAGGGTCCCTTCGCGGTACCGGCCGCCTCTTGTTGCTTCCTCGGCGCTTTCTGGGGCGCGAGCGTGAGGCGACCAGGGGTCCGGACTTGGCTGCAGAGCAAAAGGGGGTCGAGATCAGAAAAGCGAGGCCGAAATGTATCGAGCAATAACCACTGACGTACCTCCGGGGCGTCGAGCACGCTATCTTGGAGGCCGGCTCCACCGACGATGGCTCTGCAGTATCCGGGCAAGGGCGTTTACCCTTGCCCCGAACATCTCGCAGGCACCCGCCCCGAGCCTGTTTTCAAGGCGCTGGGCGCGACCAAGAACCACGCCCCCGGCACCTTCAGGCCGAGCTCAGAGAGAGAGGGCCGGGTCGAGCCGCCCAAAGATCTCCCTCGGGGAGGAGGGGTCGACACCGGGTCGGAACGAGCTGACTCTTGCCCCGCCGTGGCCACTACCTGGCTCAGTGGCCCGTGGTCGCACCCCGGGACCCAATCACGAGCACGGCCCCCTGCAGGCGGGCCATCTCGCCCAAATCCTAGGGATCGCGCCCAGTGCGCTCCCCCTCGTCCGACCCACCTCCCTCGACGGAGGTGGGATTCCTCGAGCAGCCCGCCGCGCTGCTCTCTCCTCCCAGGGAAGGGTCGACGAAGCCCTGGCCGGACCCGTCGGAGCGGATGCTGAGCTCCTCCTCTTCTGTATCGGTGAGGGGAGTCAGGTCGCGCTCCTCGCGGTGGCGATTCTTCGCCCGCCTAGCCTTCTTCCTCTCCTTCTTGGTGTGGCGAGCCCTCGAGGCGGCCACGTTCGCCGCCCGCTGGGCCGCCGTGCGGGGGAGAGGCACCGGGTCTCCCTTCAAAGGCAGACTTTTGTATTTAATATTCTGATTCAAGTAAGCATTCGTTTATATTCGTTCTTTGGTTTGCAACTCATATTACATTGAGTACTTTGATTTGGGTAGCTCCTAGGTCAGAGTAGTTGTCGTAGCGTAGACGTGGTGTCTGGGTTATGATTACTTGTGAATGTCCCCCGATTAGCTGGGATAGTGGTAGCTCGCGTAGGTGACTTTATAGCTACGTTGAATCCTCCGTAGTCCACTTCCGTTGATAGGGGACAGATAGGCCGATAGGTGTCCGGTAGGTAGATTACTCTGTTTCTTCTCCTATTCGGATCACTTGCCCGATAAGACGATATTATACAAAGTTTACCGGTGGTTAGAACTAGAGTACATTAGCTATTTTCTCGTTCTCAATAGTTTTCTAGATTGTTTGTGCCCCCGTAGATTAAGAGTATTAGGCTAGATCATAATTCACCTACTGTTCCTTTGGGTTCGATATTAAAATCGGGTTGATCTTGGTGAAGTCTTGATCAAGTATATATCTATGCGCTTGCGGATAATCTGATTATAATTATTATTTAGGTGCAGTTAATTTATACCAACAAGCATTTTGGCGCCGTTGTCGGGGAACGGTTTGCTGATTTTGATTTAGCCTATCTTAGTCTATAGTTATCCTTTTATATTAAAAAAAAAAAAAAAAAAAATATTATGGAAAACGAATCTCAACTTTTACATCAATATGGAGCACCATCGGGATCGTACCTCCACCAATAGAATCTTCTAAACCTATCACATCATCGGCTATGAGCTACGCCAGGGATTAATTAAATTAGTTCAAGAACATATCTTTTCTCGGTAACAATAGCGAAAACCCCTATTCCCATTTAACTAATTTTGAGCAAACATGTTCATGTCTGCAAGCATTAAGGGCATGGCCGATGAAACTTTAAGATGGAAACTCTTTCCGTTTTTATTAACAGGCAGAGCTAAGAAATAGTATAATCGCCATGTTGGGAGTAGTCAAGGAGATTGGGAAATATTACGAAAATACTTTTATCTTAAATTCTTCCAAAAGAGAAAAGGTCGCTAAACTTCGATTTGAAATCATAGGATTCAAACAATTAAACAATGAATCGCTAGGCAAGGCTTGGGATCGTTTTGATAGTTTACGTGAATTCGGACCTAATCTTGCTTTACCGAGAACCCATGCTTTTACAACATTTCTTTTTAGGCCTTGATGATAAAAATAAAGAATATCTTAATTTGGCCTCGGGAGGAGCATTTATGCATATTATTGTTGATCATGCTAAAACCATTCTTACTAATATCTTGAATGATCTCTCCGAAGAAAAAGAAGAGTTGCTAGAAGAAAATTCTCAATTAGCTGAAAATAAACTTTTACTTTATTCATCTCAATCTATAGTTGAATTAAAACCCTGAGCTAGTTAATGAGATAATTCGAATTGCGAGTGGATGTTTGAAATAGAGGATGATTTTTTTAATGATTTTGGGAATACTACACTTTATAGTAAAATTATTCAACCCCTGCAATCCAGAGATTTCAATTTCAGTTTTTCACATCCTGATGATTTAAAATTTTTTAGAGAAATAATAAGAAAGTTGATTTTTATTTTGGGTGATGATTGGTTGATAGAATCTGAGCAATCCCCCGATATAATTCGTCCTGATTCACCCTCTATTAGTATAATGCTACAAGTAGATTCATATCCTTTTGAAGCTTTATATAACCTAGTTGTAGGAGTCAACATTATGTCATACTCTTTTGCTAGAAAATTTTTAAAAGACATACCATTAATTCCTACAAATAAATTACTTAAAAATTGTTCGGGACACATTATTCCTAGTGTAGGAGTTTTGAGTGCACGTCCTATTGTTATTAATGATTTTCCGTATTTCGCTAAATTTCTATATCTTTGATGTGTGGAATTTTGATGTAATGATTGGAATACCTATAATCAAACTTCTTCGGGAAGATCGTAATGGTAAATTAAATATCAAGCTTGGGAAGAGATTTAATTTTTTAATACCTATAACTCATGCAAGTAAATGTTAAGGTAGAGTCCTTCCCTGAATCAAATTCAATAGAAGAGGTTAAGACAGTTGAGTATAATACTTTTATTCAACTTGATTTAGAAGATGATACCCAGTTCTTCATCGATGAAGAGGAAGAGGACCTTATCGATCCTAAACCTCTTGAGGAACTACTAGAACCACCTAAACCCCCTATTGAGCTCAAACCATTACCATCTGGACTTAAATATGTTTTTCTTAATAATGATCAAGACTACCCTGTGATTATAAGCGATAAACTCTCTGATGAAGAAACTTATAAATTAATAACTATTTTAGAAAAGCATAGAGCCGCTTTTGGATATTCACTCCAAGACCTAAAAGGGATTAGCCCTGTTCTTTGCACCCATCGCATACCAACTAATCCAGAAATTACACCTTCAAGAGAGCCTCAACGGAGACTCCAAAATACGATGCGAGATGTAGTAAAGAAAGAAGTTCTAAAGCTTTTACATGCAGGGATTATATACCCGGTACCGCATAGCGAGTGGGTAAGTCCTGTGCAAGTTGTACCTAAAAAAGGAGGAATGACAGTTGTCCAAAATGATAAAAATGAATTAATACCTAAAAGAACTGTCACTGGATGGCGAATGTGCATAGATTATCGAAAACTCAACAAAGCAACAAAGAAAGACCTCTTTCCTCTACCTTTCATTGATGAGATGTTAGAGCGTTTAGCAAATCATTCTTTCTTTTGTTTCCTTGATGGTTATTCAGGATATCACCAAATCCCTATCCACCCTGATGATCAAAGCAAAACCACTTTTACATGTCCTTATGGAACTTATGCTTATAGAAG
Organism: Chrysopogon serrulatus; assembly: GCA_015844335.1. Lineage (NCBI taxonomy): Eukaryota > Viridiplantae > Streptophyta > Magnoliopsida > Poales > Poaceae > Chrysopogon > Chrysopogon serrulatus. The sequence goes on from JADLZL010005872.1 coordinate 35,093, forward strand.
AATGTCTTTTGGGTTATGTAATGCACCTGCTTCTTTTCAAAGATGTATGATGTCTATATTTTCTGATATGATAGAAGAAATCATGGAAGTTTTTATGGATGATTTTTCAGTTTATGGAAAAACTTTCGATGATTGTCTAGAAAATTTAGATAAGGTTTTGCAAAGATATGAAGAAAAACACTTAGTCCTCAATTGGGAAAAATGTCATTTTATGGTTAGAGAAGGAATAGTGTTAGGACACTTAGTGTCAGAAAGAGGAATAGAGGTGGATAAAGCTAAAATTAAAGTAATTAAACAACTACCTACCCCTGTTAATGTAAAAGGAGTAGAAGCTTTCTTGGTCATTGTGGTTTTTATCGTAGATTTATAAAGAATTTTTCATAAATTGCTAGACCAATGACAAGATTATTAGCTAAGGATGTACCTTTTGATTTTAATAAAGAATGGTTAGAATCATTTAATGTTCTTAAGAAAGCACTTACATCAGCACCAATCATTCAACCCCCCGATTGGTCTTTACCTTTTAAAATAATGTGTGATGCTAGTGATTATGCTTTGTAGGAGCAGTCTTAGGATAAACAAAAGATAAGACGCATCATGCAATTGCTTATGCTAGCAAGACAATGACAGAAGCACAACTAAATTATGCAACCACCGAGAAAGAACTTTTATTTGTTGTTTTTGCTATTGATAAATTTATATCTTACTTAGTTGGAGCTAAAATAATTGTTTATTCCGATCATGCTGCTCTTAAATATTTGCTCACTAAGAAAGATGCTAAACCCCGATTAATAAGATGGATTCTATTACTACAAGAATTTGATTTAGAAATTAAAGATAGAAAAGGAATAGAAAATCGTTTCTTCGATCATTTGTCTAGGATGTATTTTAAAGAACCACGGGAACTACCTATTAATGATTCATTGAGAGATGACATATTGTTTAAAGTGACCAAGACAGATCCTTGGTACGTGAATATTGTCAATTCTATGGTTGCAGGTTATGTACCACCTGGGGAAAATAAGAAAAGACTCATTTATGAAAGTCGTCTCCACATGTGGGATCCACCTTACCTTTTTCGGGTATGTGCCGATGGATTACTCGAAGGTGTGTACCAGTAGAAGAAGGCATACAGATCATTCAGAAATGTCACTCATCACCATACGGAGGTCATTATGGGGCATTCCGCACTCATGCAAAAATCTGGCAGAGTGGTTTCTTTTGGCCAACCACGTATGAAGATACCAAAGATTTCATCCGAAGATGTGGAGCATGTCAGAGGCATGGAAATATCAATGCAAGAGATGCTATGCCACTCACCAACAACCTTCAGATAGAGCTCTTTGATGTCTGGGAAATTGATTACATGGGACCCTTTGTGAAGTCAAAGAATTATGAGTACATTTTGGTGGCAGTTGACTATGTTTCCAAGTGGGTAGAAGCTATGCCATGCAAAAATGCTAACTCCAAACATTCAAAGAAGATGTTTGAAGAAATCATATTCCCAAGGTTTGGAACACCTAGAATGGTTATAAGTGATGGAGGAACACATTTCACTGATAAGAAGTTTCACTTATACCTACAAGCTCATGGAATACGACACAATGTCGCTACTCCATACCATCCTCAGACAAATGGCCAGGCGGAAACGTCCAATAAACAAATCAAGAATATTCTCCAGAAAACAGTAAATGAGATGGGAACTTTATGGAAGGATCGGATACCCGATGCACTATGGGCATACCGGACAGCTTATAAAACACCTTTGGGTATATCACCATATCAATTGGTATATGGTAAGACCTGCCACTTACTAGTTGAATTAGAACATAAAGCTCATTGGGCTATCAAAAGATGGAACATGGATTTGGACGCTGCTGGAGAGAAAAGAAGGATGCAATTATCAGAATTAGAAGAATGGAGGGAAAAGGCTTATCACAATTCAAAGATCTACAAAGAACGAACGAAGAAATGGCATGATAAGAGGATCAAGAAGAAGGAGTTTACACCAGGAGATAAGGTATTACTTTTTAATTCTAGGTTCAAGTTATTCGGGCTTGGGAAGCTAAGAAGTAAATGGGAAGGACCCTTTACCGTCGTGAATGCGTCACCGCACGGAGCAATAACTCTACAATCAAACGAAGGTACGTTATTCAAGGTAAATGGGCACCGACTTAAACTTTATTTAGAGCCATATGATTCAGAGTAGTGGATGAAATTGATTTCATCCAATTACCAACTTATTAAGTTCTATTTTTATTCGTACGAAATTTTATCCAAAAAATATGTCTAACAGAAATATAGGAGAATTCCGAGGCACCCAGAGAAGGGCACCCGAGGTGGGCCCGGGTGGGGCCGGCCGGCCGCCTAGGGTGGGGGGGGCGGCGCCCCTTGGTGCCCCTCGTCCCGTCTTTTCGTCCCTCGTCCTTCTACACTCTTCCTACGTATATTCGCGTATTTTTCACGCGCGATCGGATATGCTTTTCGCACGGATCCCGTGAGAACCTAGGTTTTATCCTCATCCCGTCTCCCGAAAAACCCATATAAATACGCACCTAGACCCCCTCAACTTTATTCCATAACCACCACCTCTCCCTCCTCAAAAGGAGCTCTCCAATCTAGATCTTTTAGCAATGGCGAACAAGGCAATCGTGTCCTACGGCGCGGACTTCGACAAGCATCCCTGGGCCGATGACTCGAAGGCCCTCGTCCCCTCACGCTAAGCCGAAGCCTCTCGCCGTCGTGCCGCCGAAGCAAGTTGCAACAGTTCCCCAGCGGCATGAGCAAGTCTACTACGTGCAAGATCCAGATGCTCTTCCTCCACCTCCCGCAAGACTGATGCTTAAAGGAGGCGCTAAAGGAAAGCAGATCGCTATCCCCCGTGGTACCAAACTTCTTGCACCTAGAGCTAATGAGCGACTCGTGGCAGTTGAGACTGACAAGAAGGGCAAGCTGATATGCGCTAAGTACACCAATGCCTCTCGCCCTTCTGTCCAGGGAGTTCGTGCAAATCCTGAAGACATATGCTATGCTGAGCCCATTGCACCTAAACCTAAGCCTAAACCTAAGAGGAAGAGAGCGGCATCAGCATTAACACTGGAGAAAGTTCCCAAGACACCAACCTTACGCACTCTCAATGAGAAGCTTGAAGGCCTCTCCAACCTTGTCAAGGAGATGGAAACATCCAACAAGCTGAGGGACAAGCTTATCGAGGAGATAGGGGATAAGGTTGGGGTTAATATTAAGTTACTCCGCAGCCTCAAGCGTGATAAAGAGAAGCTTGAAGATGAGGTTGCAGCTCTCAGGGCCGAAATTCAGGGCCTCAACAATGAAAGCAGCATTAACTGCCTAGTTATCCAATAAGGCACACTTCCGCTAGATTAATGAGTCAGTTAAGTCGAGTCAGTTTAGGTCAAAGCCTAAAGAGCTAGGGCTATCGTTAGCTCAGTCATTAAATCGTCTGTTGAATTATTTTTTACCACCGCCATAAATGAATAAAGTGCCTTATTTTATATTAACGTTTGTTATCTACTCTACTCTCTATTTTTGGAATATTTTGTCTCCACATATTGCGTAGAGAATATGCAGAAAAACAAGTGTGGGGGAAGCACAATCAATCACGAAGCAAAAATACGATCGGAAGAACAGCGTAATCCGAATTATCATCGAACCAACACCGCCAAGACGCGAAGCGGGACCCGCAGGGGCCCCCCGAGGTGGGGCCGGCCGCCGCCCTAGTGGGGCCGGGCGGCGCCCCCCGGCTCCCCCTCGCCTCCTCGTTTCGATCACGCTCAGGTTCGACTTAATTACAATTTAAATGCATATATTATATTCTGAACTCCGATCTGAACTATAAATCTTCATATTAAATGCTTCAAGAAATAATAAACCCATTCAATCCATGACTTGAGAAATATAAATTATATGTCGCTCTTCTAGAGTTGTGTTTATTATGAAATTTAATAGCACTTCATGATTGATTAAGTTATTGTGGGAAATAAGGTAGTTAAGATAATGATCACTCGTTTTCTGATAATTTGTCTTTGGAGATTTTTATGAAAACTTTAAAACATTTAGCTTCACTCCTCTTTGTATGGCATACAATAAATCTAATTATGGTTGAGAGGTTTATCATATTTCCAGCATCACATGATAAAACAATTGAATAATTCACTGTCTAGAGCAGTATTATGAAGGAGGCATGAGCAACTTAAAATAATTTCGAGGAAATAAAAAGGGACAAGTGTCCGAAACCTCAGCAAGATAGATCACGAGGAAATAAAAAGGGACAAGTGTCCGGAACCTCGATCGAAATAAGAAATATAAGCATGTGCTAAGTAAAAAGAAAAGCTCATGGTACCTCCAACATAATATGCCTAGAAGTAAGAGATCTTTCTGATATAGGAATATGATATTTCTCTCCCACATTATACACACCATTGGTGCCACTACAAGAGAGAGAGACGAAGCCAATTTTTTTACAAAATTTACCTCTACTCCAAAAAAGACATAATTACGGAAAGGTGTAATCAATCTTAAGCTATCTTACTCAGCAATTACTTAAGACTTCATGATAGACACTTTTAAATTCCATAATACATGATTACTAGACTAGTGCTATATAATTTAAAACCCAAGATATGCATTGAATGAGTATCCATTACTAAAACCAACCTTTTTCTCGGGACGAGCAAAAGCCTAAGTGTGGGGGTAATTGTTGACACCTGTTATGATCCAAAATTTATTAGCAATTACCACTACCCGAGGAACGGAATTATAATAAGAATAGGGTTATCATTAACAATTTCCACGAGTTTTGGTGATTTGTGCATTTTTCAGGGAATTATTCAGGAAAGCCTAAAAGAGGGATTCAAGTGCTTATTTACCACGAAACTTACCCGCGACGAAAGGATATCACCAGAGCATTCAGGAACACTCCAGAAGACACCCGAAGAAGTGGGGCCCGCAACCGCCACCAGGTAGGGCCGGCCGGCCCCACCATGGGGCCGCCCGGTGCCCTAGGGTAGCCGCGGTGCCCCCCCCCTTCTGGAAGCTTCTCCTGGCCGCCTAGGGTTTTCATCCTGGCCGCTTGTTAAGTTGGTTTGATCTGACGGCGCGTGTTGATCCCACCGGGCTATAAAAGGAGGGCCATACCCCCTCGGAGGAGGCCAGATCAAGAGATAAAGAGTCAGAGCTTTAGATAGAGATCCACTAGATCTAGGCTAGCAATCAAGATAGAGATTAGAGAGATAGAGTAGAAGAGTAGAGATTCGGAGGAGCCCCGGCCTGTCGGAGCATCCTCGGGAGTCTGTATTCGCCTCGGATTCGGCTCCCTCGCCCGGAGCTGCGTCTCGAGGTACTTTTGTATTTAATATTCTCGATTCAAGTAAGCAAATCGTTTAAATTCGTTCTTTGGTTTGCAACTCATATTACATTGAGTACTTTGATTTGGGTAGCTCCTAGGTCGAGTAGTTGTCGTAAGCGTAGACGTGGTGTGCGGGTTATGATTACTTGTGAATGTCCTCTGATTAGCCGGATAGTGGTAGCTCGCGTAGGTGACTTTATAGCTACGTTGAATCCTCTGTAGTCCGCTTCCCGTTGATAGGACAGATAGGCTGATAGGTGTCTGGTAGGTAGATTACTCTGTTTCTTCTCCTATTCAGATCACTTGCCCGATAAGACGATATTATACAAAGTTTACCGGTGGTTAGAACTAGAGTACATTAGCTATTTTCTCATTCTCAATAGTTTTCTAGATTGTTTGTGCCCCCGTAGATTATGAGTATTAGGCTAGATCATAATTCACCTACTGTTCCTTTGGGTTCGATATTAAAATCGGGTTGATCTTGGTGAAATGCTGATCAGTATATATCTGTGCGGTTGCGGATAATCTGATTATAATTATTATTTAGGGTGCAGTTAATTTATACCAACAGATCCCCAGGTACCCCTCGCACAGGGCAACGAACACCGCCATATGAAGAATCCCGTTGGGATTCAGATGGTGGAGCTTGACGCCATAGTGGTGTAGAACGCCGCGCACGAAATCATAAACGGGGACACCAAGCCCCCGCTCATGAAACGCCGCGAAAGAGACAATGTATCCCAACGGCGGCCGGGGAGAGTCGTCCTCCAGCGGGAGAATCCACTCCCTCGCCGCCGTCAAGGGCGGCAGAACGCCCTCCGCCACGAGACGCTCCATCTCCGGCGCCGTCAGGGTGCTGCGCTGCCACGGGAGTATGCCGACACTCGCCATCGAGGTGAGAGATAGGATGGGGGAAGGCAAGAAAGCAGACGGCGGCGGCGGCGGCGGCGGAAAGAGTAAGCAGGGAGGAGAAAGGACTCGGGGGCTTTTCTGGCTGCGGAACGAAGATGCACAGTGCGGCTATGGAAAACCCCCTCCCTTCCTCTCAACGCCTTAAAAAGAGAACAAGCCGCCCGTTGCGCTGCGCTCCGGGACGTGGGCGACGTGCCCCGGGCCCACGCACGGCCCGATAAGCACGCGCACGCCCTCTGAGCGCATTAACTCCGCCTGGGGCGGCGGCCGTCGCCCCAGCGTCGCCGACGGTTCCGGCCCTGTCCCGTCAAGGCCACTGTGGCGCCCGTCCCAGCAGCGACTCCTCGGGGAGCCTCGGGTCCCGCGTTGACCACAGAGGGGGCGGGGCGGCGCACCTACGGAGCAGGCCTACGCAAAGGGGTAATCATGAAGCCGGGGTCGCCAGCACCGATGCGAAACCATCGTCGGCTTTCAAACCCTCGGCGGAGAAAACCCTAAAGCTACTGTTCACCGGAGAACAAGAAAACCCCAACGAGGAAGGGCTCGCTCGATCAATCGATACTGTGGCTCGAACACCACTCAGATCAAAGACAACAAAAAACAAACTTTGACAGAAGGCAGAGATTGAGCACTTGTTCATTCGGGTCATAATTACAAACCGAGGCAACGCCTCAAAGGCAAATCAAAAGACAAAAACCGCCCTAGCGGCGTCAAGCAGAAGCCCGCAGCCATGCTGCCCAAGCTCGACCCGTCGCAGGTGGTGGAGGTGTTCGTCCGCGTGACCGGCGGCGAGGTTGGCGCGGCGTCTTCGCTGGCCCCCACCGTCACCACCGCGCCCACGGCCATGACAACCGGGGAAACCCCGCAGCGCCTCAAGGCGCGCCGCGGATCACCTCCTTCACCGACACCTCCTCCGCGACGGCGCCGCCAGCGCCCTCGTACTGGCACACCAGGTGCTCCAGTCCCCGAGGCGCTAGCCCTCCGGGAGCTCGATGTAGTCCCCGAGGTCGACGCTGGAGCGGGCGGTGCGCTATCGCTAGCGCAGAGGCTGCCCCACGACGAACGCCGTGAGACGCCACGCCGCGGACACGGCCGAGCACGCGGCTCGCCCGATCCGCCAGGGTGGCACCGGAGCCCGGACGTAGGCCACGATGGCCTCCGCCGCCGGGGCGCATGACTGAGCTCGGCGGTGAGCTCCGCCCATGCGCCGTCCGCCTCGAGGTTGGGCGCGTGCCCCCGCCTCCTCCGCCCGGGCCTGGCGGCGCGACGAGGGGCCGCACCGAGGCGGGCGCGGAGATCCTCCACGGCCTCCGGCCCTCGCCGGCCGTAGCACCGCCGGCCGGTCCCGCGGGCGCCGGCCGCGGGAGGACGGCGAGGAGCCGGCACGCAGGAGATCACCCCGTAAGAGCAAAGCATTTGGCACGAAATGAGAAAAAACCCTTGTCCATTGCGAACACCGAGGCTGGAGGAAAACCTCCTCTCACTTGCGGGCAATGTACTCACCCCGGGATGCGGCGGCGGCCGCGCGGGGGCTCCTCCGACGAGCCCTCCTCCGCCGGGCGCTTCCCGCGGTCCATCTCTCCCACTTACTCTCGCCTTCCCGGCGGTCAGACGGCGGTTGGAGAAAGAAGAGAAGAAGAACTAGATGGCTAAAGCACTGAGTGAAGGCAAAGGGAGTGTCTGGATCGATCCACCACCCCATGCCGTCCTTAAATAGATGGCCGACGCCCGTGTGGATCCGAAAAAACGCCCCTTGGCGTTCCACGTCGCCCATCATTACGGTCGTGGAGTAGTGCGCGTCGCAGAGGAGAGTCCAACCGCCGCGTCGAGTATCCCGAGGCAGCATTAACTTGAGGCAACGAAGCCTCTCGACGCTCTTGCCTCGGGCGTCGAGAAGGGACGCGAGCAAAGACCGGAATACCCCCGCGACACGTCGGAGAGTTGCATCCGTGCAACACAACACGATACTGCATCTTGACACCTAATGCGGCCACGGTCACACAACTACGTTTTCTGAGCCTCTACACGAGTGTGCCACTCCTGCAGAAGGCTCGGGGGCTACACCCGGCGGGTGCGCTCGCGCGTACCCACCTGGGAAGGGAGAACCACGACTGCGCTTTCTGAGCCTCTACACGAGTGTACCACTCCTGCAGAAGGCTCGGGGGCTACCGGCCGGATGTGCGCTCGCGCACCCACTGGGAAGGGAGAACCACGACTGCGGCTCGAGCCTCTACACGAGTGTACCACTCCTGCAGAAGGCTCGAGGGCTACACCCGGCGGGTGCGCTCGCGCGCACCCACCAGGATAGAAAGAACCACAACTACGCTTTCTGAGCCTCTACACGAGTGTACCACTCCTGCAGAAGGCTCGGGGGCTACACCCGGCGGGTGCGCTCGCGCGCACCCACCTGGAGACAAAATATTCAGAAATATCCTCCGAGTTTCCCTTGGCAGAACGAGTCTAGCATGAAGAGGAACACCCAGTTCCACTCCATGCTCGGGGGCTACTGTCGAGGGTCAAAACCACGGCCCTCTAAGGACCGGGATAAAACGGCTTTCAAAAGCAAAAAAACACTTTGTCAAGCTCAAAGCCTTAATGGCCCAAAGCCCATGGCACGAAGCTTAAAGCACTTCTGGCCCAACCGCGGCAGCTAGCTAAGGCCCGCGGGACAAAAGCCACCGCCAGGGGATCGACCCCCCGGACAAGCTCCGATTCGCCCGACCCCCACCCGCCGCAGGGAGGGGTCGGAGTCCGACCCCGTCCCAGCACACCAAGACTGGGACGTGCCGTGCAGATTCCCTCCGAGTCGAGCAGTAGCGGCGTACAGGTTCCGTAGCAGTCACGGGGATACACCATATGCCTCTCGGTAGAAGGAGACGGGGCCGCCAAGTAACCCAGGGACATTTCGTTGTTCCCACGCCTTCCGCCTGACAAGAGCGGTGCTGAGCCCTGTCTCTTGTCAGTGCGAGCAAGAGCCCCGTGTATGCATTCCCCCGTAAGGGGGCGCGGACCCCGCACCCGCCGCCTCGTAGCTCGACCCGCCGGTGCGGATAAAGGAATGCCGCCGTACCGACACCGTGGCCGCGCAGCAGCGAACGGCGCATCGAGCCAAGACACATCTCGCAAGACCGATCAGGCGGCTGGAAATCAAGCCTCGCACGCCCGACGACTCCACGGACGGCTCCCTACAAGCCAACATTTGACCCGGGAGTACCTACAGTCAACCAAGTCGCACAACCCCATTCAGATATAGCCCTGCTTACCTGAAAGGGCTACGAGGCCTGGAGGAGGGATGATGACGTCTGCTACAGTGCGCCACGACACTTCTAGGAACGCCCCGATGCTTACCTATCACGACTTCACGACTAGCACACGCGCATGCCCTCTTCTGTGAGCCTCACCTTGGACTATAAAAGGGAGGACTTGGGCCCCTGAGCACGTGTGTGTCCACCACCCGATTCACATTAATATAAAAAAAACACCCAACCACGAACCTAGCTTTCCTACTCAGAGACTTGGGAGTCTATCCCTCTCTCGACCCCTCTTGTACTGCCCCATACAAGCTCCTAAGTAACACGACCCCGCTCTCACTGGACGTAGGGTAAATTGCCCGAACCAGTATACATCATCGTGTCCACTCGGAAAACCATCTCGAGGATAAGTGCGCTCTCTTTCGATTATTCGTTGGTGTTCATTCTAGACACCGACACACGTATTTATGATTATTGATAGGCCTGTCATAAATTATTTTAGAGAGTTAATAACAAAGTAATTTAAATTAACTAATATAAGCATAACAAAGCAATTTAAATTAATTAATATAAGCTACTATTAAGGAGGTGCTTGTTTCACTGTGTCAAAAGTTGTCATGTCACATTGAATCTTTGGATAAATATATGTAGTATTAAATATATATGGACTAAAAATAACTAATTACATATATTGTGACTATTTTATGAGACGAATCTTTTAAGTCTAATTAGTTTGTAATTTGACAATGTGTTGCTACAGTAAACATATGCTGATGATGAATTAATTAGGCTTAAAAAAATTTGTCTCGATGTTTACTCAGAGTTCTATAAATTTTGTTTATTAGTATCCAAATACCTCATATGAGACCTCATAAAACATTTGATGTGGCACCCAAAAACTTTACTGCTTTGGATCAAAACACCCCTCTAGTAAATGTATTCTTCTTCCAAAAGCATGTATTCTTGCTGGATGGATAAGATTCAGCTACAAACTGCATTCAGAGGTGTAGGTAAAAAAACACAGGGTTAGCTACATATACCTGCACCAGGAATTTAAAAAAAGCACCTACATATTCTTGCTGCATGGATAAGATTCAGCTACAAACTGAATTCAGAGGTGTCGGTAACAAACACAGGGTTAGCTACATATACTGATATACCTGCACCAGGAATTTAAAAAAAATACCTACATTAGCTCTTCAGCCAGACATGTAATAGTGCAGCCTATCAAGAAAAAAGAACCCAAAAAATCTATTTGTGTACCTTTACAACCTTTCTAAGTAGTGTTGTAAAGATTAGTTTGAATATTGTATAACACAAGGGGAAAAAACAACATAAATCTACACGTGAGTCCCTCTACAAGTTTCGATCTAGCATTCTACCTCCGATGTATATACATCATAAAATCTATACTACATATATAAAAGCTTCGATGTATATACATATAAATAATAGGTACATGCACGCAATCTTATACGAAAACAACTCTGACACAAGCGACATGTGTTGAAGTGTACCTGTCGCCGAAGTAGTTATCTCCAAAAAGAGCACTACTTGTTGCATGGGAGAGCATTGTTGCTCAACTTAACGCCGGCGACGATGTCGGTGCTGTGGAACTTGTTGATGCAGCGGAGGCTTATAGAAATCCCGGCTGAAGATGAGGGCACGTCAAACTCCGAGTCATGGGGAGACGCTGCGGCGATAATCGTCGCCATTGATCGCGTCGTACGCCAGCCTCTTCGTACATGAGTGCTCCGGCCGGCTCGCCGGCCAGGGACCCGTCAAGATCGGCGTCGTGAAGCTGCTCGCGTCCGGCCACCAGTTTCCCCATATGTGAGGACCTGTTTCCTCATGTGAGGAAGAGCGACGTTTGTCACGTAGCCAGGAAGCGTGAAGAAGGCAGCGTGGCTAGGTGTACGTGTCCATGTTGGACACCAATAGGCACAGATAGGGATGACACATGAAGGGATGTATATACATGTAAGATCTTGAAGATGGACGGCTCGCATAACACGACGTTGAGATCGAACGGTGATTAATGAGGAAGAGTACGAACTCGAATGTTGGAAGGCTCATATAAGCCGACATCTAGATCGGATGACTATTAAGATGGAGAGCCCTCCTAAAAAACTCGCTCTTTTATAGTGTGATGATGATGATGATGATGATATGTTTTCTTGTAATTGAACACATACAGAGCACCTGTTTGCCATGCATGGTGGGATTATGTGAAGATAGGTTTGTGATGCAATGGCATTCTTGTGTCATTTAGACCTGGTTGTTCAAGCTGACATGGCAACGCAGGCAGGTCCGCGGTAGTTGACACAGTCGGCCTGTGCATTTGTTGAACTCGACTTTGGCTGCTGCAGTGCTGCTCGCCCTGTGCTGTGGTGGTTGTGTATTATTGTTGTTTTCCAGTTTTTATTCCCGATGCAACGCACGGGCATTTACCTAGTATATTGAAAAACAAGTAATAATTCATGTAGAATAGGGAAATTTATTTATTAAAAAAATACTAGTGGTCCAAAACAAGACAATCTGTGTGTACTGCTAATGCAAATTCAGAAACTAATTGAAAACGGTGCTTCTTGTGTGCACTGTACTTCCTGTATGAAGCAAAACACAGGGAACATAAACCTAGGATTGAAAACACTACTTGTATGTACTAATTGCTAAGAACATATACAGGTACAGTATGTATTAAAAGCTAAGGCTGACATTGATGGATCATGTTCACACAGGTGCAACTATTTTGAAGCCTTCACTAGTGTTTCTAGACAAACAATATCTGATAAAACTGTTGATAGCAACCAAACTGCAGAAACCAAAACAATCTGTATGTAGTGTTATTGTATTCCACATTTGCAGTTGTACATATTCCAGCATCTGCTCCCACTTCTCTCACCTTGTATGGCAAACAAACAAGGATTGACTGTGTCATAAATTGCCTTAAAACCAAGAGCTTACAAACTGGACCAATGCGGAATTGTCAAAACAAAACCCAATCATAATTACCTACACAATCTCAATTCTCAAGGCACCAATTATGAGTTCAGAACAGAGAATTTTCAGCACAACAAACCAATTACAGTAAAACAATTAAGGTAATCAGAAACTGGAAACTCCATAGTACGGAACATGCATTCTGAGTCTAAGATGCCATAAATTGGGGTTGGAGTCTGCTGTGCACAAAAGCTACACACCCAACAGTACTAAACGACCAAACCCAATGTCTCTTAGCGCTCACCGCCTGCAGTTCAAATTTACCATTCCAGTTCCACCGCGATTCTTGCTGATTCTACTAGAAGTCTTGAACCAATCGAGACATCATAGCACAAAAATTGCTAGCTGAAATTACTAACTGATATTGCAAACTGCAAGACTGAAAGCAGATTGAAATTTAAAACTGAAAATACTAACAAATGAAAATCAGAAATTAAACTGAAAATGATAAATACTAGCAATAATTAAAACAAACTGATATTGCAAACTTCAAGATCAGTGAAAGAACATTGAAATTAAGAAGTTGTTATGTAGTATACAAGCTCATGGGCAAAATATCAAAAGGAGTTTACTACCATGTAAATACTAAAATTGCTACCATGTAATTCTATAGTTGTACAACTTGAGGGGCAAATTATTAAAATTTAAAATAAGCATAAAATAAGCTGCCAACTGGGGGGCAAGTTATTATACAACCCAATCTGTGACACCTGCAGCAACCTCTAATTCTAATACCTACTGTGTGACCCATAATCTCAACCCAATTTGCCTTGTATGTGCAGTGTTTTTCTTTTGTGGCAACTTATTGTGCAATGGCTAACCTTTTGTGACAACTTATACATTGTAGGTGAGGCAACTAATATGCACGATTTAGGAAAGCATTCGAACCTAAAAGGGGGACTGAAAACTGAAACTGAAAAAACATTAAAAAAACAAGACTGAAAACTGAAACTAAAAAAAATGAAAAAAAAAAGAGTAAAAACTTCAAATAAAATGACTGAAAACTGAAACTAAAAAAAAAAAAAAAAATAAAATGAAAACTTAAAGTAAAATAAAATAACTGAAACATAGAAAGCAATTGAAATTAAAAACAGCAAGACATGGTAAGTTCAGCTACGATTTCTCTGGAGCATTTCTTTTATATTGTGATTCCTGGACTTGTCTTTTTAAGTTCTGGCTTTTGGTTCTGTCTATTTGAGCCTGATTATTTTTATGCCACCATCTAGGGCACCTGTGCTCTGAAAAGGAAAAGGCTAGTATCGAAATGTTTGATTGGCTAGCAACTGTTGTGGATAAAAATGTGTGCTTCTAGATGGATAGCTCAGCATTATCTCACCTGCAGGCTACGTACAAACCATTCCCCGAATGGAAATTCGTTGATTTAGGACATAAGGTGAACTAAACTATGGACTGAACAGATCATGTACAGAAAAACATTTTTATGCGGTTCAGGAACTACCTCACATGCAGACCTAGTATGAAGAAGAAAGACGACTATAGGAATATGAAAGTACCAAATAATCAAATCGGCATCTTTAAGAAACTTGCCACAAACAAGATAACTGAATTAAATTTAATTTTTTAAGTAACTTGCCACAGAAGGATAATCTAAATTGCTAGAAAATACTGGGCACACTCTGTACACTCCTAGAAACAGAAACCTAGGGGATTAAAGAATCATCATCAATTTATTACTCAGTACAGATCCTAAGCTAAAAATCCCATAAGTTAATACCACTAGGACCAGATGAAGGGTGACCAATGACTGAGGATTACGGCAGCTATAGATGAGTAGAGAAACCAACGTAGTTTCCTCCTGCAAGGGGAGTCGGCCTGCTAGGATGTAGAAGGAACATCACCAAAAAGCAAAAAAGCACCAGGGCAGAGATGAAACGTATGTATCACCACACGAATGCAACAGCGACGGCGGGTAGGAAGAGGGGATCACCATGTCGTGAAGCTAGGACGACACCGCTGTAGGGGAGTTGACCGGAGCAGCGAATCCCCGAGTCCACGCGCGCGGGGCTATAGGGTTGGCTGCGCGGTCGCTCCCCACGCCTTGGCAGCTCTGCTTCCGACAACGACGGATTGGTTGGGTGCCCGACTCGATAGGAAAGGAGGAAGGGAGAGAGACTTCGGGGGAGGCGAAGGCCACTATTGGGCCGGCCCATCGTGGAGGGGCGTCGCGCGAAGAGGACGTAGCGCGACTGGTCGTGAAAAGGAAAAGGTCTATTTTCTTTTAACTTTTATACGCTCTGAATCTCAAAACCGGATAAACAACCTTCCTCAACTTTTCAAACCATACGTTTTGCCTCCCTGGAGTGTTTTTGACAGTAGTTTTGCTGCAGTGATAGTGGTTTTGTCTTTTTCTTTTTTATTTATTTTGGATAAATTTTTGAAAAATCATAGTAAATCACGAGAAAAATAAAAAATAGAAAATCTAATTTCCTTAGACTCTACATGAGTAGATCTACAAATAAACATATAATATGGTATATGTTAATACAAAGTTGTTGTTGTAGCTTTTGATCTATGCTTTTCTATAATTTAATTAAAATAATTTATAAATGTAGCTTCTATAACTATTTTATTGGACTAAAGCATACCATATTATATATTCACTGTATAGACCTACTCATGTGGAGCTCAATAAAATTAAATTTTCTATTTTATGATTTTTCTATGATTCACTATGATTATTCAAAGATTTAATTGAAATAAATAAAAAAAAAGAAGAATACTAGCAAAAACTTTAAACTAAAGCATACCATATTATCTATTTACTATGTAGATCTACTCATGTGGAGTCCAGCAAAATTAAATTTTGTATTTTATGATTTTTATGATTTATTATGATTTTTTTAAAAATTTAGCCAAAATAAATAAAAAAGAAAAAAAACAAAACCACCCTACAGCAAAAACCACTGTCAAAACCACTCAAGGGAGGAAAAGTGCATGGTTTGAAAAGTTGAGAGAGGCTGTTTATCCGGTTTTAGGGTTTAGGGAGGAAAAATAGACTTTTAGGAAAATTGAGGGAGCCAAATAGACTTTTTTCTCGCGAAAAAGAGATTCCGTTTTAAAACCAAATCGAGCGTGATTGGGCTGTTGATGGGCCGAGTGCTGGACCGCAGCCGTGACGGGTTGCCGTCTCGTCGTAGATTTATATATCTATCAACGCCACCGTCCCCTAGCCCCGGCAAAGTTTCCCCACGGTGCATACTTCTCCCCCTTCACACCATCGAGGTGGTCCTCGATGGGGCGGCGCCAGGCTTCTCCTTCGCCGACGTCGCACGCCGAATTAGGTGAGCCCTGCCATCCTTGACCCCGGAAGGAATCTGGATTAGCCAGTGGGGATAAGAAACCCTGCAGTAGTCGGGGTTGCGGCGTAGTTCGAGGACCGGTTAGGGTTAGGGTTAGGGTAAGTCTGCGGCTGATGCGACGGTGTTTGGCCTCAGATTTAACCCTTAACATCGGGATAGGCTACTGTTTTACTTACTTTTTTCTCTGGAATCGCAGTTGCTAGTTTGGGCCATAATGGGGTAATCCGTTTGTTGTTTGAGACGCCCTCTGGATTCGCGATTTTCGCTCTTGACGAATGGCACCTCCTGCTACCAGGTGCTATTGAGGTATCTGCTCTGTTCTGGTGTCCTGAGTTACTGATGTGCCTTCTACACTCTATAATTGACCTAATTTTTCTGATTTCCGTGCAGGATATTTGGGCAAACTTTGGTAGGCGATACAGGACAAAATGTGTTAGTATTCTCCTTCTTTTCTCTTTTTTTTTTTTTTCTTTATGCAATCCAACCTGACACATTTGGAAAGCATATAATGGGATGCCTGTACGTGTATGCACGCACGCATGGAAAACTTATCTCCTGATAAGTTACACTTGTAGCAAAAGGGTTTATTTAATGGATTTGCACAGGTTGAAACGTAGGGAGTTATGCACCAATTTCTAACCAACAACTCAGCTAAACACTGCGTTTGGCAATTGATGAGAAGGGGAAATGGAATAAGCAAGAGGGAGTTGGGTGGGAGTTAGACTTTTATAATTCCTATGCCTTATTTGTTTTGTTGGATTCAGTGGAGGGTTCTATCTCAGTTTGTTTCATGGTTTTGGAAGCATGGAATTTGTAATTAGTTATAATGAATGCCAAGGGTCTAATCTTCTTGTATCAGTCTTCCAGCTACCGCCCTACTCCGATTTCCCTTCGATCTATTACCCCCCAACCAAACACACTGTAAGGATAATTCCTGATATGGTTGCTACTAGTACCCTAGTAAAGCATGTAGTCACTGCTTATAATCTCTTGAAAAGACACCATTTAAGCAATACTGAATGGGCCTAGGTTGAAAATCTATGGGAGAATTTATTCATCCAAGTATGAATTCCTCACATGTTTCCTTTTGCTACTGAAAACAAAAAAGTTCTCTATGATTTATACATCGCATGACCTTAGCACATAAACCTCATTCTGAATTTAACTGCAATAATTCAATAAGGACTTAAACAAGGCTGTTTCTCTCCCTCATGATTTGGGGGGCATGTCTCTTTCTAACTTTAGCATGCCTGATCATTTCTTTATCAGGTTTGGCTGAGAGATTTTCAATTTTTTGGGGACAAGTGTGGCGCTATTAACCATGATACTGGTATTTGCGATAAGCTTCGCGAGATGCTCCAACTTTGGTGTCGCCCTGGGCAGAAACTAGCTGTTGGAAAGCCTGAATATAAAACGATCATTGAAGCTCAACTGGTTGGTGTAAAGCTTACTTGTTTGGTTTTATCTCGGAAAATTTCTGAGTACCACTTGTGCTGGTGTATTTCAGGGAATACCCTGCCTGTATGATGAATGTGTGATGGAGGTGATGTGGGGCATAAAGAATCTCATGCATAGTTTGGTGCCAGAGGAAAAATCGCAGCTGGCTAAGGAGGACCGCCTCCAGATGAGTCTAGGATTGAAAATGCTTCTGAATCGTTATGGATTTTATGTCAAACCAGAGATAGTGAGCTTCTGGCTTTCCCTTCCCATTTGTCTTACCTGCAATGGATCCTGCTTTTTTGATCCCTGTTATATGACTGCAATTTGCAATCTTTAGTGCCTTAGGAGCAAAGTTATGTACATAATTTTTTCCTTTGGCATTTCTTTGTCATTGATGAAGCTGCTCTTTGGATGCAGGTTAGTGATCCTATTATTGTGGCGGCATGCACCCTGCGTGACTGTGACTACTGTGATAAGAAAGTTGAAGGGCCCTTGCGCAAAGCTGGTAATGTAATTAAGGATGTGTCAAACATTAATTGTGAGGGTTGGGACCTTTTGAAACTTGCAACAGCCGTGAAGTTGATATGTTGCCCTGGAGAAGAAATTGCTGTCGGCAATCCTCAAGAGGTATAATTATAATACGTGTTCTCAGCATCTTGGTATTCATTTACAACATTCAGCTAATGTGCCAAGTTCTCTTCAGATGTTTTCAACAGATGAGCTATCAAAGTTGGTGAATGATGCACCTAGATATAAAGACAGGCTTTTGAAATACAATTGCTTGAGAGCCTACGACATAGTGGTGTCTTCCCATGAAGATAGAACTTCAAGTTGCAAATCGTTGAGTTTCCTGATCAAGGTAGCTGAAAAGGCATTTGAAGATGGAAAAGGGGATTATCTGAGAAGCTGGGGGCTGGACGAGACTAACTATGGACAAAAGCGGCCGACCAGCCTGGACAAGCTGAGTTGTGGACTGAAGCTGAGTTGTGGACTGGAGCGGCCATCCAAGAAATTGAGAAACCAAAACTGATCGGAGTTATGAACTGAAGGTGCCAATCGAGGGTGGGCGTTCTGATGGATGTGGTTGTATTAGACAGACCATACTATGTATGTGTTTATTATTTTGGCTTATCGGAACCAGATTTCATCAATGTTACTCTTTGTTTCCTTGTATAAATTGAACTGCGTTTTAAGTTGGGTTGCAGTGAGAAGGAATGCATGTCTTAGCAGTTTGCACTCATACGTCCTTACATGCCGTACTAAGTTGGCTTGCTTGTACTGAACTGCGTTTTAAGTTGGGTTGCAGCCAGAAGGAATGGTATCTGCATGTCTTAGCAGTTTGCACTCTACAGCCTTACATGCCATACTAAGTTGGCTTGCTTGACCCACGAAGTGAAGGACATGTTTAGCGTTTAATGTAACATATTTTTTTCTCCTTTTCTTCTTTACAATTGTAACAATGTGTTTATACAAGACTAGTATACTGTCCGTGCTAACGCCACGGATGCCAATAAGAACTAAACTATTATTATTATAAAAAAATATTGACAAAACTATAAAATGTCATTCCCTGCAACTCGTCCAACCCGTGCTTTGCCGTTTTCAAAAAAAAAAAATGTCCATGCTTGCCATCTTCCATGTTGGTGATGGTTATAATTACAGAGAGTTCAAGTAAAACGCCATTCACACATTTTCAATCCATACATGAATTTGCCTCCTCAATCCAAGTTTACGTGTGTACTTACTCACCTAGAAATACAAAAACAAATGAAAGTTCAAGTACAATTCCAGCAATGTACATAATTAACAAAAATTGAAGAACCTTCACTCCAGATCACTAACTACTGAACAAAATTTGAGACATATAGCATCAATATGATATTCAGTAAAGTATAAAACTCATTTACATATACATACTCGAAAACTCATTGTTGTTGCCAAATCATGTCAAGAAGACTAAAAGAGAGCTACAAAACTACCTACTTAAGCCATCAGATACTTCCAGGTTGTTTGGGTCACACAGTCAAACCCTCTATAGGTAAGCTGCCATAACATTTTCATAATCTTCCTTCAGGAACTTAACTTTAGCTTTGCGTACATAGCCCTTGAGGAAAGCAGGATCCAGTTCGATGCATTGATTTGCATACTCGAGACCTTGAGGTAAAAGATAAAATTTCTTGCGATAAAATCTTTTCGTCCAACTAAGAGATCGACTTGGTTACCGTTTCTATACCTAATAATAAAGAGGCAAAACTTTTAGCCTATTTTTTCATAAAATCTTTCATCCAACTAAGAAATCGACTCGAATACCGTTTCTATTTTTCTTAATCAGCTTTTATGCGGCTCCTTCATCTTTCCTTTTTTCTCCTTTTTCTGGACGTAACACGTTATCGACTCGGATACCGTTTCTATTTTTCTTAATCATCTTTTATGCGGCTCCTTCATCTTTCCTTTTTTCTCCTTTTCCTGGACGTAACACGTTCGTGCGTCAGGACTCGGGGTAGAAAGGTGCCGCCCTTCACTCCGTGATGTACGTGACTTCTTCATGTCTTTTATTTGTTTTATTTTTATTTCCTAATTATGTAACTACTCTTTTTACATGTCTTTTGAACGTTGATCTTTATTTCTATTATTACTAAGTTGTTGGTATTAATTAGAAATGAATTATTATCATAGCATGAATCAGTTGATGAACTAAAAAACCAAACCGTATAATAAATATTTCTTCAAGCTATCTTCATATGAAGTTGTCTGTATAAACAATGTAGATGCCAGTGCAAATCAAGTTATTAGCCGCATAAACAGTGTAACTCTCGATGTGATTGATATATGGAAATCAAGACACGATGATAACTCACTCCTTCCTAACTTTTAAAATTCTATTTATTTTATAGATCCTTAAAACAAGTGATTGAACCTGATATCTAAGTCTAATAAAATAAATAAATAGATGTCTAACGTTGTCATCCTTGATGTTTATTAATGGGCTGTTCATTTGTTTGCTATAACAATCATTCACATATCAAAAATAGATCATTTCTTTTTTTCCCGTAGCATCGCACGGGCAAGTTTGCTAGTTTGTTAAAAAAAAATATCAAATCCGTTGTGCAGTTCATACCTCAACGTCTGACCTGCTGCTGTTGGAGGAGGTGGGCACGGGATCTAGCCATGATGGATGGAAACCGTGTCACGTTGAAGAGGGCGCACCTCCGACCCGATGGGGCTCAATCACAAGGCCCGCTCCGACCCAATGCACAGGCGCCGTGGCTCGCGACCTGGCCCATTGCCGACGCCCGGCGTCGCAGCTGCGCCACCCCGCCCGTCGTCGATACGCAGCTGGGCGGCGCGAGCGGCTCGCCCCGCCCAGATGCGGAGAGGAAGACCAAGCCCTAATGCACGGGCATGATTAACGGAGGGTCAAGGCCATGCTTGGGTTCCTCCATGTGCTTCCTCGCCGGTGCGGTTGCCGCCGTTAGGGTCGCACGTGGCGGCGGGGCGGCGGCGCGATTGCTAGGGAGGAGGCGGCGGCGGGAGGCGAGGGGACAGTGGTGGCGAGCGCGGGAGCAGGAGCCCAGGGGCGAGCGCACGCATCCGAGGAGTCGGGCGGGTGTCGGGCGCAGCGGCGCGTGGGCAGTGCCGCGGTGGCGAGGGACGCGCCAAAGGATCCCACGTGCGAGGTGGAGCCGGCGGCATCCACGGAGGCGGCACCCGTGAAGTCGGACTTTCAAGCGATTTGGTTCCTTTTTTTTTCGTGTTGAATCGCGGGCGGGAGGGGGGGGGGTGCGCCGAGGCTTCAGCGCAGAAGCCTGCGACCCATCATGGCCACACGATCGTGTTGAAGATTGGGACAGATGTTTTCTAGCCCTTGATTTTAATAGAAACAGAATCCTGTGTGCATTTTCTGGAGTACGTAATGGTTGAAGATCCTCAGCGGTGGACGTAATCTTGGGTAGACGGAGTATAATTTGTATTGGTCCATTATAGTAGAGATTCGGGCCAGGTCACCACAATAATTTGATTGGTCCACGTCATCCAGGTCCTGTGCATTGGTCCCACATCTCTCGGATCTCTGTGGAACTCCCATTTTTACCGACTAGAATTGTAACATGTTTATACAAGATTTCGGGCCAGCCTTCGGTGCGACCTCTTGTTCATGCTCGTTGTCGAGGAGGGTTGGATCAGAGCCCACTCCGTCAGGATATTTAACTTTTTACCATTATAATGGATGGCAACTTCTAAGAAACCATCCTTATGATTAACACTAAAGTTTTTTTTGGGCTTCATTCATTCATTAGAAGCATGATTACAATCGTTGTCTATGGTACCCCATAAGCCTGGTGGTGGTACAAGCCACTCCTCCACCGGGTGCGAACGGGTAACCAATTTTGCACATTCATGAGCTAGGCTATTACAAGATCTATTTATATGGATGAATTTAAAATCATCTAAACTCTGACTCAAAGCTTTGATCTGCTTGAGACTCATCCGAGTTCAGATTGGAAGCTTCTTTGCAACCACAAACAAGTGTCTGACAATCCGTTTCCAAGATTAATCTTCGAGCTCCTCGGTTCAAGGCGAACTGGAGTCCATCCCGGCATGCCAATGCCTCTGTGGATAAGTAAAGCAATGGTCATACCACACTGCTTTTCCCCCGTAGACTCGGCCTTCCTCATCTCTAAGCACCATTCCAGTTGCTCCACGTCCTTCCTCAGCTCTGAAGGATGCATCGACGTTGCATTTGGACCAGCCTGGCTGTGGCTTTTCCCATTGTTGCTGCACTGGCTTCGATCTTTTATCTTTGATCGGATGCGAGAGTTGCCACAGGTCATAAGCTGTGTCCTTGACCCATTCCACCGCCCTTGTCATTGGAATTTCCTGCTCACCATGCCTCCTATTGTTTCTTTGCATCCATAATGACCACATCCCGCATAGGATAATTGCGCCATCTCGCGCCTGACAGTGGTCTGGATTGATCAGATCCCACGCCCAAGTGTGTGGATGCAGCCTTGGCATTTTTACTCCTATCAGCGCTTGTGCTTGTTCCTAGAACCGCCGAGCAATTGTGCAGTCCAGAAGAACATGCTTGATGGATTCCACTCCCACGCCGCAAACGTCGCAGTTTGGAACTGGTTAAATATGCCGTCGATGGAGGATTCCTTTGGTTGGTAAGAACTCATTCAACACCCTCCACCAGAAAACTCGCACCTTTAGGGGCACACATAATCGCCAAATACACTTTCAGGACTGATCACCTGAAGGGGATGCCACTCCTGGGTCGAGATGCAGCCACTGCTCACTGTAAAGCCGTTTATACACGGATTTCACTGAGTAATGATCATGAATCTCTGGCTCCCAGGACCAAGAGTCCTCCACTGCTCCTCCAATCGGTATACTCAGGATAGCATGAGCATCAACATCAACAAATTGTTGCTTGATAAGTTCTTCATTCCATCCACCACTGATAATCAGCTCCGACATAGTTTGCACTTGCGGGTTATCAGGCCTGACTAGTGGACGTCCCTCAAAATGATTTGTGATCCACCTGTCATCCCAGATGCTAGTCAAATTTCCATCGCCAATTCTTCTTAACAGTCCTTTCTGAAGCACATCTCTACCGGCTAGGATAGCATGCCAAGTTTGGCTAGCATGCCTCCTTCTTGTTGCTGATAGCTGATAGAAAGTTCGTATCATGAAAGTATCGGCCCTTTAACACTCTTGCACATAGGGATTCAGGTTTGTTGATCAATCTCCAACCTTGTTTCCCTAGCATGGCTTGATTGAACATTCGGAGGTCTCGAAAGCCCATCCCACCATCAATCTTTGAGCGTGTAAGGAGTTCCTAGCGCTGCCAATGAATTCTATTGTTATCGGCTGAGCCACCCCACCAATAATTCAAGATGGCTGATTTCATCTTCTTGCAGGTATCTCTGGGGATAAGAAAGCAACTCATTGGGTATGTTGGTACAGCCTGCGCAACCGATTTAATTAGGATCTCTCTACCTGCTCCGCTTGCCTCCTTCCTAGACCATACCCCCATAAGCTTCTTCAATCTTGTTGGCATATATTCAAAAGCCTCCTTCGTTGATCGACCAAGACCGTTGGAAGTCCTAAATATTTCTCAGCCAGGGCCTCCATCTCAATCTACAGGATTGCACCCATCTGTTGCTTATTCATCATCCTGACAGTTAGTATTGTAAAAGATTGCCGATTTGTCTTTGTTTACAAGCTGACCCCATCCTCTACTATACCGGTCCAAAATGCTCTGCAGTCGGTTAGCCCCTGTTTGCGATGCTTTAGAGAAGACAATGCAATCGTCCATAAACAAGTGCGAAATCCATGGGGCATGTACACCGACACGCACTCCCCTTGATAGGTGCACTGGGCCAATCGATTCGAGAAGACATGAGAGTCCCTCTGAGCATAGTAAGAACAGATACGGGGAAATTGGGTCCCCTTGTCTCAAGCCTCGTGTGGGGGTGAAACTGTCTGATAGATTGCCATTTACCCGAACAGCAAATGAGATAGAGGTAACACATCTCATAACCGTTGCAACAAAGGCCCCCGAGAAGCCTAGTCGCAACATAATACCCTGCAAGTAAGGCCATGTCACTCTATCATAGGCCTTGACCATATCTAACTTAACCACACAGGCCCCTTTTTTTCCCCTTCTTCCTCTTTAGGTAGTGAATGCATTCGTAAGCCACTAAGACATTGTCCATAATCAGGCAACCCGGAACAAATGCGCTTTGCTCATCCAAAATAATTTCATCAAGAAAAACCCGCAATCTGTTAGCAATCACTTTGGAGCATAGCTTGTAAATCACATTGCATAGTGATATTGGCCTGAAATTTTTGAGACCTTGCGGGTTCTTTATCTTGGGAATAAGCACTATAGTTGTGCTGTTGACTCCAACTGGCATGTCGCCACCATTCAGGAAGTCGAGAACTACACTTGTGACATTTGGACCGACAACCCCCCAGTGGTGTTGGAAGAATCCTATCATGAAGCTGTCTGGTCCTGGTGCCTTGCTAGCACCCATCATAGACAGTGCCTTGTTCACTTCCTGAGCAGTAAACGAGGCACCCAGCATCTCGTTCATGTCAGCCTTTACCTTCACCGGAACATGAGTAAGTATCCCATCAATGTCCAAGTCAGGTTGAGCATTAAAGAGTTCAATATAGAAGTCATTAGCTAAGTCATATCCTTCTGATAAGTGACCATCACCCCATTTGCTTACGCACTGACACGGTTGCGCATAGCACGCTCTTTGTCTCGTGCTTGAAAGACCTTTGTATTTCGATCCCCTCCTTTAGCCATGTAATTCTAGACCTCTGTTTCTCCATAGTTTCCTCTCTGGCTAACAGTTCAGCAATGTTAGACACAAGTTGTCTTTCCCATCTTGAAGGGCTTGCACAAATAGTCCTACGTCGTTCAGACTCAAGCTCTTTCCTCATAAAAGCCAGTTCTTGTTTTACTAAACCAAAGACTAAGCTCTTCCACTCCTGCAGAGATGACTGCACCTTCCCTAATGTGAGCTGCAGCTGAGCCATGTTCTGAACCACCGGGCCCTTCCTCCATGACTCCTCAACAAGGCTCATATATGAAGGATCTCGACACCACATGTCCTCATAGTGGAAGCTCTTTCTTCTCCTACCCCTGTGTCTCCTTCCACGGTTGCACTCAATTATAAGACAACAATGGTCAGATTCAGTGGTTTGAATATGCCATACCTTAATATCTTTGAACAAATTTGAGAGTCCCTCATTAGAAAAGGCTCTGTCTAACCGCACTTTAATATTTTGGTTGCCCTGTTGTCTGTTGTCCCAAGTGTAGGGTAAACCAATGAAGCCAATATTAGTGAATCCACACATACTCACTGCATTCCGAAAGTCATCCATCTGTCTCTCGGCCCTAGCCACTCCACCAAATTGTTTTTGAGCGTCCAGTGTTTCGTTGAAATCCCCAGCACAGAGCCACAGGATGTCGCTCTGCGTGCTTAGGAACTCCATACACTCCCAACTCCTATACCTTTGTTCTCGTCTCGCTTCCCCATAGAGGCCCGTGAAACGCTAGATCACAACATTCGTGACCTGATCCATAATCGACACATCTATATGCAGTTTGTCATAGCTTTCTAGCTTGACACAAATCTCATGCGTCCATAGGAGAGCAAGCCCTCCCCCATGACCAAAACTGCCCACTCCTAGCCCGTTGGGAAGGCCGAACTCTCTTCAACACATCCACAGAATCACTGAACTGTTGTGTTTCTGATAGAAACACCAAAGTGGGGCGGTGTAGCTGAATTAAGCTACGGACTTCTTGAACTGCCTCGGATCGCCCCAGACCCCGGCAGTTCAAACTCAAGGTTTTTATTGTGCTCGGTGGGGGGCTGCTACGTGCAGCCGCCGCCGATCTTGCATTTTGGTTGGTATAATTCCTCTTTTGTTTTTTAAGTCTCCACCATGCTGTCCCCTCCACTGTCTGAACCGCCATCCAGTTGGTTGACTCGTGAATTCACTGGGCCCACTGGAACAATAGTGTTGTCGGTGTCCAGGGGAACATTCACGTCAGGTGTGAGAGTTTCAAGACCAGCCCCTTTACGCTTACACTGTGATTGGTTCAGATTGTCTCCTTCCTGACTGAACAATTGTTTGCCTACACCGCTAACAACCTTCTCCTTCCTTCCTGTAGCATGTCCGGCAATAGCCGACTCTGTCTGGTTCTTCAGCGGAGACTGAACCTCTTGCTCCTCCGAGTTCCCCACCTTTCCATCAGAGGAGTAACCAGACCCCCCTCCCCAACTGAAGCTCGCTCACCTCCTGAACGGCTCTGGGAGGTTTTCGGGTGCCTTGAAGCTGTTGATGAGCTGCTACCAAAGGAGTCCGCAGCTGCCCCGGCAAAGGACTGCACTTTCTTTCTTCTCTCCTCTAGAACACGGAGTGGAACATCATACGATAGCTTACCCTACTCATTTCAAGCAACCGGGTGGCGACAGTCAACACTCCACAAGCAAAGCAATAGAAGGGGAGCTTTTCATACTGCACTTCAAACCATCGGTGTTCCTCCTGTTTACTCATTCTCAGCAGAACTCCCCTGCGTAATGGCTTATCCACCTCGATGGCAACTTGACCTCTCAGAAAGGCCCCACTTGCCAAAGGCGCGGCAAATCGGCAAAGCTATGCCAGCGCTTCTGGTTTTATTTGAAACCGTGCATGTTAAATACTCATAGGGTCTTACATCAATTTTTGCACAAAACAAGGAGAGAAAAGAATCATTCCATCCTCACAAGAAGTATTGGGTTTTCAAGACGTCAGAAAGCGCATGAACCACCCCCTAGAACCTCTAGTTTGTTTTTATCCTGTGCTACGGTTAGAGTTGAGACATCGATGAGATCCATGAAAGGCTATAGTAAACCCTATAAAATTATACTGGTGAAATTATATATTGTGAGAGATCCGTTTCATGTTAAATTTCACCTCTTACAAACTAGAAGGTGAAACCTTCTACTGAGCTTGGTCTAAGGCAGTGAACCCTTAGCATTTTCAAATTTCAAAAGAAAAAAAAAGAGACGGTGAACCCTATTCAGATTCAGACAATTATTAAATCGGCAAGGGGAACCTTTTCTCTGTCCGTTCTCGATCTCTGTTCCTCTTGCGTTCTTCACGTCGACGGTGATCACCGGCTACCAAGTGTGTGTCACGTCCACGACTCCGTTCCATCATCCTCCCTTCCCGTATCTGCTGCCGATTGTGCGAGCCACGACGTGAGGATCCCGACATATCCCCGTCCTCGCTTTCTCTTCTTCTCCCCTGCGTCTAACGCCCTCCTCTCCGCGCGGTCGCCGCGCTTATTTCTAGTGCTGGAGGGGGTTTAGGGCTCGGTGGATCTGACGTGCGGAGGAACTGCGGTGCACCTGCGGGGGGGCGGGCTTGGAGGAGCTGCGGCGGAGCTGCGCCAGACACCTGCTGCTGCCTGCATTCGCAACGGTATGCTAATGGCGCTGTTACAGTTTCCTTACCTCGTGATAGATTGCCGTTCCCAGGATGTGTCCGACATTCTGATCGTTTTTCCTTTTTTTCCCCCCCTGTTTCTCGCCTGGGGAGAGCCAGCAGCAGCACCTGCCACCTTCCTGGCATCCTGTCTGGCTGTGTTTCCCTCCCGAATCTACAGAATTGTTAGCAAAAATAGAGGTTAATTAATTAATAATTCAGCGATGGTTGATGGAAAATATATATATATATATATATATATATATATATATATATATATATTTTCTGCTGTAATCCCGATAATATGATGATTTTGTTAATAGGTGCCTTCTTTTTCTTGTTTCAAGCCAATCATTCTAAAATTCACATTAGTTGTTTGTTATGTGTTACTTTTCAATGTTTAAAGATGCATAATTGGTCCTAACTCCTAACCTGTCATATTTTAAAATACTTATCATAAAGGAATGTTAGGTTTTTGCTTAATTTTAATATGGAAGTGTTTAGGTCCAACAGCTGATTACTTTATACATTCTCTAAAATTGGATTTTGTTAGAAATATTTAAGGCCCAGCCTTTCTTCTCCATATGCTCTGAATGGATAGCAGTATAAAGTGCTCAAGTGGATTTGCAGTGTTCATCATTTTTGCCAACGAACTGCTCAGTTTATAACTCTGCTAAACATTCGTCTTGATGATGTTGAACTTCCAGAAGCTGCGTTTCAAGGGTAAAGCCACAACCTCTTCTATTTAATTTCACTATTTAAGAATGCTTTGTTCATTGTTTTTTCTGAACACTTTCTGCTATGATCCAACACAAAAGGAACAAGGGACTGACGCAAGGCATCGACTGCCGTCTTGAGGCCTACGTCGCGGAGATGGGGAGTGAAGCCCCCTCATGCAGCATGCGGAGCGGAGAAATCCACAGGCCACAGGTAACGAGTTAGACCAAAACAAACATGAGTATACATTATCTGTAGTAGAATCGGATATACGTGAACCAAACAGCATGTATATGAGACTAGCTGTCACATGACAAAATTTCCTACTTTTCTTCTCACCGATTTAACATTTTCAATTGCAATCATATACACAGGTTGTTGCTCCTCGTCCCCTTTGTTTCGAGATGTATTCAAGGGAACTAAATTTTACTCCTTGTGGTCTAGTAAACCATAAGAACAGGTAATTATCTCTTACATTTTCATCTCCATACACCATATCCTAAACAAATGGATCCTCTTTCGGTTTTGCAGCTGTTTCGTCAATGTCATATTGAACTGCTTGACATATACCGAACCATTTGCTGGGTATCTAGCACAGATGAAACATAAGCATTCAAAAGAAGGTAATGCCCTCTCCTCTGAGATCTATGCTTTTACAACGAGATCTTATACTTTTTTAGCAGTCCTAGTCTAGTGTTGTTGTGGGGTTGTCATTTTTCTCGTAGTCCCTTTGGGGGTCTCCCCTAATAACGATATCCAAATGAATATATGATGATATATGTTTTACTACTAATTTAATCAGGTTCATCAAAGAGATGTTTTCTCTGTTGTTTCAATGATCATATTGAAAGAGCTGCTCGATCCACTGTCCCATTTCTACCCGGTGATGTTTTAGCACTTGTCCCTAGAGAAGGTCCAATTAGACTTGGAGAGCATAATGACGCTGCAGAATTCCTTGAGTAACAAACTTATCCATTTTCTTTAACTTTTTTATAAGTTATTATTATTGGATGATGAGTAAGCTTAAGTGGATTGTACCAAATACTGTTTGTTAGGTATGCTCTTGGTAAGATGGATTTAGAGTGCTCTATAGGAGAAAGAAGTATCCTTAAACAAATATTTGATATAGAGCTCCTTAATCAGGTTTGTTGTTTCTGTTTTCACTAAAGATATATATATTTTTGACAGTGTATAATGCCTAATATGATGAACCTGCAGACAAGGTTTCGTTGCGAAGAGATGAAGTCTGAAAATGAAAGATTTAAGATTTTATCAGTTTCATCAGACAGAAGTTTAGAGCACTTCTTACAGAATCTTACATCTGAACAGGAAGTTGTCAGAGAGTGTGATATGTAAGTTCACATGTTGTGTATTGAATGCTATTTGATTTTTTCAGGAGAACATGGGGGTGCATGAGGTTTTAAGTTTTGACTTTGCTAATTTCTGCTATATAGGTGTAAGGTTGATGAGAAGGCATTGGAGCGGACAAGTATATTGGTCGCACCAGATATTTTGAACTTTCGCCTGAATTACCAAGTTAGCACTCCTTTGTTAAAGTTATTTTCATTATAATAGTACACCAACTTTATTTATTGGTAACTTCTCTGATGTGACAAATTGCTGCCTTGAAACAGAGCAAGACGTTTAAGTACCCCCTGGAGCTGGAACTTGCTCCATACATGAGTACCTCTGTTACTAGCCACATGTATGATCTGTATGCTGTTATTGTCTATGTTGCTTTGGGGGATAGACTTGGTCACTACTTCTGCTATATCCAAAATTCCACAAAATCCTGGTTTAAAGTGAATGATACACAGGTCTTCCTCAATCTTAATTTTGTGTTTTGACCACATAAAAGATAATTTTATCATATCTGAGAATTTGTTTCTTTATAGGTTAATATTGTTGAGAATGATGAGATATTATCACAAACGGCTTATATGTTGTCCTATAGAAGGTAATTGTTTATATTGAATTTCCCAAATATTCTAATACAACATTTGTATACAGTTTCTTTGAATGTTTTTGGTTAATTTGGTCTCAAGGAACTAATCATCTTGGTTGCCCATCACATATTCCTTCAACCTCAACTCAGATAGATGTTATCTATTAATCTGAAAGTTTGACTTGTTTTACTGTTCCCCCCCCTTGGGGAGGATTACAAATTTGGTCCCACCTTTGCCAATGAGATGCAGACAGGTTCTTACCCCTGCACTTGTTATAATATAGTTCTTTAAATGTTTACATATCAGTTTTATAAGTTTCCATACCTGATGTGATGCAGGCACACCTGATGTGATGTATGCAGCCACACCAAGAAACACTACACCCCGGTAAGAAGTTCGTGATTTGCAACTATTCTAACCGACTTCTATGCAATAACTTTAGTGAGGAATGCTAATTTTTCATACAGCCATGAGATGTATAGCGCAAAACGCTGGTTACCTGACTGTGTTTATAAGCGTAAACGGAGGAAAGCATTGAATCTTTGCTTTGGTAGCACACGGGCATGAAAGGTCAGTATAATATGGAGTTTCCAATACAAGTTTCATCCTTTTACATTGTTAACTATTGTACTATGCCAAATGGGTTTTTAAAATAGAGTATTTCGGAATTTTATGCATATAGCGTACAGTGGCCGAAGGGTGAATATTGTAAAAACAGCCTTCAACAGAATTTTGAGTTTGCAAATTTAATTTCGGAATTATTAGTAATGGGCATAATAGAATAGCTTCATACTTCCTTTTCTGATGGATTAGTATGGTCTCTTACGATCACACAGCCTGTTCATTATATATATGTACATTTATGTTTTTCTATTTGATCACTTTATTAATTGGAAAATTGACAATATTGCCTGAGAAGCTTCATATAATGTTCAATTTGGTGATGACCACACTAACTCTAACTCTCACTGCAGCAGAATGACTCCATTTTCCTTCATAGAGGCTCAAGGTATTTACCTCAATATATGTCTATATAAAGTTGTACATTAAACACGCTTTTAGAAAGTTTTTATGCCACACAAAGTTGACATATTTTTAATCTTATAAAACTGCACATAAATACATTATCAGTTTACTTCATATACTTATTGTCGATGCATAAAGTTCTGAAGCTCCTTTTTGGATATTATTGTATAGTTAAATATAGGAGTTTGGGATACAAATTGTTTCATCAGCGATAGTCTTTGTCGGAATAAAAAACAAGAGACAGGTCTTGTTTTTTTAAATTTAGTGGGGTTGCCATTTACCAGACAAGTACTTTATGCGCACCCTGGACATAGTTTTGGAATGTGCTTCTTTAGTTCTTTCAGACTTGTTGTTTTCTTGTAATATAAAATTGATTTGATTTTTACATACTAATGTTCGGTTTTGCAGAAATTAAAATTCCACGTTTGCAATTCAACATTCTGCTCAATTAACTGTAAGTTTTACCTGCATCTCATGGGGTTCACATTTGTTTATTTGTCGTTTGCAATCGTTACTGGTTTCTAATAGGAAAAAGATCATGGAGTATAATCACAGTATAATATTCCATGGAATATCCACTTAGGCTCAAAATATGTTGCACTGTTTTACGTTTTTTCTAAAAATATGCTAAGGAGACAGGCACAAAATTGTCCCTATTGTCTAAGTGCCTAGTGCCAGGAGTCATTTAGAAGAGTTATTGTGTAGGAGTAAATAAAGAAAGATGGAATTTTGATGCGTAGTTTGAATATCCATTTTGGGATCATATTTCGTTTCTTAACATGGGTCTGTTGTCCACATTGCGGCTTTTTTACAAAATTGTCCCTATTGTCTACATTGTGGTTTCTTAACATGTGGTCCACTTGTGGCTTCTTTATTTAATATTGAAATCCCAAATTGCCAACTACTTTTCCATTCATAATAGGGCACTTCTGCAAGAGAGAGAGCATTTGTTAAAACACGCTCCATATATAGTTTGGATTTGACGGAAGAAGAGATACGCTGGTACAAAAAGAACTATGTCATTCCTGAAGAAATGAATTCTGAGCAAGTGCAGAGAGGAATTGATGAAGCTATGCAATGGTGTGATGTTGAGGAAGGCATATTTATCTTCAAGCTACATTCCAAAGGAGAAAGTTCTTCTGTATTCGATGAAAAACTGCAACATTTCTTGCTCAGGAGAGAAAAAACAACTTGCTCGTCCCTGATTCCCAGGAGTTCAGACAAGGCCAAGAGGCTAGGAGTTATGATGTTGGCACTGAAAGAAGGAAAGCCCATTCTTCTTAACAAGTTTCACTACAGTTACCCAGGAGTTTTTGGGAAAACAAAGGAACAATGCACTCAAAGGGTATCAGAAGCAGTGGATTTAGCGGCTGAAACGATTGGTTGCTATAGGCATTCCTTGAATGTTTATGCATCTCCTACTGGCAGAATAATTGGAGACATTATAATTCGTGCCGATGGCTTGAACCTTGACTGCTCTTCTAGCAGCAAAGGTGGGTCTGTTATACCCCTTGAAGCAGAGTTTATCTCTGATATTGAAACAAAAAGTGAAGTGCGCTTCATCCTCCTAGTTGAGAAGGAGACAGTATTCTTTCAACTCAATTTGATTAACTTCTACAAACAACACCGTTGCATCATTATGACGGGAAGAGGGATGCCAGATGTAGCAACCAGAGTTGTGCTGCGAAAACTAAGTGACCATCTTGGTGTTCCGGTTTATGCACTTGTTGATCCAAACCCAGCAGGTATCCAGATTGTGTGCAAATATAGATTTGGAAGTCGGGGTAGATCATTCGATAACTTATTTCTGACAGTTCCCAACTTAGTTTGGATTGGCGTCTTTATCTTACCTTTTATCTCAAGGCAAAGGGATTTGGAGGTTTTATCTCCTTGGGACCGATCACGCATGGAATCTCTAATGGGATGGAAGCATATAATGAATGATGAAGACCTCAGGGCTGAGTTACTGATTATGAGCGATATGGATATAAAGGGTGACATGCATAGGTTGTTGACTGATGATGAAATAGAGGATTATATATGTGCTAGCATACCAGAGATCCAACAAGAGAAAGAATAGCAGAGTCTTGTTCCACGATGCATCAATTCATATTGTCCAGTGGAGTGGATGCAGCCTCAATTTTCACAGCATGTGAGTACATTCTTTTTTCCTCTTGTTGGTCCAAGTGAATTCCCGAAAGGAAAATGTTCCAATGCGTAATATTTCCAGTTGTAATCAAGTTAATCAGTTGGATTAACAATTCATTTGCTGGTTCTATATTATTTTGTTCTCTTATTCGTCTGATTCCATTGTCCTTCTGTTTGGTGGCTCTGCTCAATTATAGTATGTGTACTTCTGTCCACAGTAGCTTGGAATGTTTTATTTGTTCATATAGATCGTCCCCTACAGTTTAAGAACCATCCTTGGATAATTTGGCAGTTTAAGCTATTTAGTTAAATTTGAGAAGTGACATAATCACTTTCATAACTATTAATTCATGGCAACTACCTTTGGCCCTGGAGTGACAAGACTATCGTGAAATTTTCATTTATGAAAAGATCCATTAGAAAGACACTTGCATGTAACTGTGGTATACTCCTTTAGTGCAAAGCTGCATATGTTTTCCAGTCGATTCTCATGCAAAAGGTTGATTTTTCATTATGAAAATGATGACTCCTATTGCACTAGTATTCATTGTTCTACTGATGCTTAATCATCACCCTCCTGCTTCTATTTGAACTAACAAATTGTGCTGTTTGTACTTGGCAGAAACAATTTGGCCGCTGTTCCTAAAAATTTTGCAGAAACAAATACAGATTGCTACTGCTACAAGAAACCATGCTACAATAATGAAATTTTATCTTGGAATTCACCCAGCTCGAAGAGGAGATTTGGTCACCTTGCCCGCAAAATTAGGGTTACACCGCCGCTCAAACCTCTTGATAGTTCTTTGCTCAGATTGTGAGGTCAAAGGAGATGAGTATGGATCCAGGAAGAGGGATGGGCAAACGCAGACAAGAGGACTGGATGGAAGAGGATGACTTGTTGGGGGGACATCTGAGGAAGGAGCAAGATCTGAGGAGGCAGCTGCAGCGAGGCGACAGATGACAGGTAGAGCTGAATCATCCTGGATTCAAGGGAAGGCATGTTGACAACCAGGGTGATTGAGAGGTTTTGATGAAGGTGGCCCTGACAAATATAGGAATGCAGGAGGAAAGGTTCTACAAAACGGGACGGTTTGAGCCTGGGAGGAACTCATACCAGCAAGGGGGCTGGAATAATTCTCAGCAGGGAGCTGGATTGCTAATCAGCAGAGGGAAAGAAAGCCACAGGGAAAGAGGAGATTCGTCTGTGGCTGGTGGCTCAGAAGGTATGAAATCATCTTCCACCTGCAGAGGTTAAGTGCTTTCGCTGTTTACAAGTAGGCCACCACCAATATGAATTTGAGAATGAGCTGGTTTGCTAAAAATGTAAGCAGATGGGGCATATGGCTGTTGACTGCAGAACCATGGGCAACAAGAAACTTCAGATGTTTGGCTTTGGGATACTGGGACAGGGTTTCTATTCAGTCAACATTCACGAAGCTAAGGTGAAGGTGTCTTTAGCCCTTTGGGGTTATCACAGTCTTGGAGGAGGATGCTACTGAGGATAAGTTGGACAAGGAATTGAAAAATCTAGTGATGGAGTCTTTGGATTTTAAAGTTAGGAAAATTGACAAGCAGGAATATATTGTGGTATTCCCTGACAAAAACTCTAGAGACCTTTGCTAAGTTGTCAGGATTTGAGATGTCACTTTTTGGTCTTAAGGGTAAGGTTGAAAAGTCCAACATTGATCCTGACACTTCATCTGTGCTGCAAACTGTTTGGATCAGAATTCACAATGTGCCTGGTATTACAAGGGACGTTGAAACTGTGAAAGTGATGACTAGCTTAGTAGCAGAGCCTGTAGTGGTTGACGAGCTAAGTCTGATCAGAGCAGGGTATGTTAAGAGTGCAAGGCAGATGCAGAAACCCTTCTCTAATCAGGGGAGTGATTGAGATTTTTTTTCAATGGAATAGGGTGCAACTTGAGGTATGAAATAGAAGGGCATTCTGGAAATTCCAAAGGGGGCTCACCTGGTCCAAAGAAACCTGATGATTCCCATCACAAGGATAATGATAATTTTCCAAAAGGAGATAAGCTCAAGAAAGGAAGTGATAAGTTTGATAGAATTGGGAGAACTGATAAGGAGAGTGATCGCCATGATGGCTCCATGGAAGAAAAACTTAGAACCTGGAGGACCTCTAGAGAACCATTGTGACGCTAAGGAGTCAGTTGTAACTCCCCTTAGCTGCTTTCCATCCAGCTATGGGCATGATGAATATTGGGCACTTACTGGTGGATGACCTGGATAAACAGAAGGAAATTGCAGGTGATGTGATGGCTACTGTAGAGTGGAGTTGCCAACAGGGAATCAGATCTTAAACATAGAAGAAGCATAACAAGTTTGTACTCTTGAGGAGGATGAGCCTGTTCTGATCCCTAATGAAACTCAGATGATTGTCCATGGAGCAGAGGGAAGTTAACCTAATGGACAAGAACAAATGACCAAAGCTTAAACTTGCCACTGATATGGAGAATCAAGAAAGTGAAATGCAGGAAGTGCTGACTCATGAAAAGGAATTGATGACCTCATCTGTGATTCAAGTGGGAGAAGATACAAGAATGCTGACAGAGGAACAGACTTCACATGTTTCTTTGGCAACCTCTGAGAATATATAGCACTACAGGAGCAAAGGTCTTAGTGATGAAATTCGCTGAAGAAAGATTTGATGGATCAAATCTCTGTGCAGAGTAAAGACTCTGTTCTGGATGATGATTGCCATGGGTGGTAGGCACCAAAATCCAAGAAAGCTAAAAAGTACAAGAAAGAAACAAGTGGTGGCAGCAGAGTCCCGGGATGGGGTCCCTATTGCAGTGAAGGCAAGCCATGGCCAAGGACAACATATCAGGTATTCCTTCCCAGAATCCTTTTACCGTT
Source organism: Chrysopogon serrulatus (assembly GCA_015844335.1). Taxonomy (NCBI): domain Eukaryota; kingdom Viridiplantae; phylum Streptophyta; class Magnoliopsida; order Poales; family Poaceae; genus Chrysopogon; species Chrysopogon serrulatus. The sequence goes on from JADLZL010005872.1 coordinate 71,085, forward strand.
CTTAATAATATACCGGTGTCTACTTTACATTCTGTTATGGTTGATTTAGATTTAGTTGCTTGTCGTTCTCGTCTATTTGCAGTGTCGCATTTTGGCTGAAGATAGTTTATTTGATTTGATACGTGCTTAACATAACCTAATACATAATTTTGTCATGCTCATAGTTGCTTGGATCTGATTATCTGAGACATGGTTGTTTGTTCATACTGTGAACATTAGCTTGATCCTGCTATTATGCTCGCATCATATCTGGACAATCAACTCACTGTTGCTTTTTTTTGTTTCTGATTTTGCATTTCTCATGTTAATATGTTATTTATGCTTCATTTTCTTCCACTTGAACCAAGTGCAGTGGGCAAAAGAGCTTATCAAAGACCTTGTCAGCAACACAACTCTGAATTATAGTGAAAATTTGTTTGGTGTTGCAGCATGAGTCATGATTTTTTTTTACTTTGTATTTTGATTATTATTATTATATATTAAGTGTCCAACAATTCCACAGGTCAAGAAATCCTAAAGTTGTACTAATCAAGGATGAAGGTGACAGTAAGTCTGCTGGAGATAGAGGTGGTGTTGCTGATATCCAAGATTCATATTATCGCACTTGTAATGACCGTCATAGCCTGAAATTGAAGAGCCTTTGTTAATTACTGCCTGATGCTCAACTTCAGCAAACCAAATAAACAACAGGTATCCTCTCCGTCTGTACCTATAGAATCTCTTTGTTCTTGGTTTGTGGCGAAGATTTGATGTTTGGTGTATTGTTTTTTCGTCATTTGAATCTCGATCGATCTATTTTTGAAAGGATCGGGACTCACGGCTCGGTGGGTTCAAGAAGGGAAGATATTTTCTTGGAGTTCTGTTCTTGATTGAGGAGAGGTATGATCGCGTCGTCTCCCCCCATCTATGTTTCTTTTCACAGGGACTGGATTATTTCGGGGGAATTTTTGTCTGTACTTCATGCATTCATTTGAGGATTAAGTTGCCTTTTACAAGCTTGACAAGTCTTGTTGCATGTGATTTTTATGAAGCATTCCATTCTTAGCATTAGAGCAGTTCTATTTTATTTGCCCTGTTGGGAATGAACCAAAACATGACAAATATTTTTCCATGGTAATGCTTGGGTGCTTTGCTTGCCCTTTCCTATTCATTTGTTAAGAGAGTATTTGATGACAAATATTTGATGCATCACTTAAACATTCTTGGTAACCTATATCATACATTCTTGGTAACCCATTTACAATCAATGCTTGTTTGATGCAACTCTTTCCATTAAATTTTGTAGACCAACTTCATTCTTCTGGTCTATCACTATATTAATTTTGGAACCATTTATTTTTTTAACTAAACGCCTGACGTAGGAATGTTCAGTACCCCATGTGATTATGTTAAATGCTATGAATTTGTGCAAATGACATGAACTTGTGCCGAGGATAAAGTGTAATGGAAAACAACATTGTGAACAGTATATAGGCCTTTTTATCTTATGTACGTATTGTATCATGGCGTTCACTGAACTTGTATGTTACGTGGAGCGGACTAGCCATTTAGCAGATCTATCTGTTATTTTCATGTAATTACTCTTCATCAGATCATAATTGTCCTCTTCTTTTTACCAAATTCAGGTTGGCCCTACCCCTGCTCTTATTAAGGCTGAAGTGCCTCTCGTCAGCCCCGAAGAGGCAATCTCTCGGAGAAAGAAAGAGTCTTGAAAACAGTGGAAGGGTAATATAATGATTTTGCCTTAATCGGTTATTTAAGTGTGTTGTTTGTCTTATTTATAGATTTATATAGATTATAGAATAAAACTTCCCTGGTTCCTTGTTTCTCCTTTTTTTTGTTTATAATAATTGCTCCTAATTATGCAAAGATATCTTGAACAAACTTACACCGGAGAAATTCGATCTTCGAAGGGTCAACCGATGGAAGCTGGAATTACTAATGCTGATATTTTGAAGGTTTGTTTTATTTACCACATCATTTTTACGGCCTTGCGTTTTCTCGACATCTTCCCTCTTGCTTTTGATCGGGATGTTATAACTCTCATATTTGAGAAGGCGTTTTTTTTTAACCCACCCTCTGTCCAATGTATGCAAACTTTGTTCGATCTCAATGCAAAGCTTCCGACATTCCCTCCCCGAAGAGCCAGGGGGCAAAGAGATCACATTCAAGCGTGTGCTCTTGAACAATTGTCGGGGAAGCCTTTGAAGGTTCTAGCAGCTTAAGAGCTGAAATTGCTTAGTTAAGCGCCCCGACCAAGAAATGGAGAGAAGGGACAAAGAACGGTTGGTCAAACTTAGAACACTTGGAAATATTAGGCTGATTGGTGAGCTACTCAAGCAAAAAATGGTTCCCGAGAAGACAGTTCATCACATTGTTATGGTACATACCAGGAACTAACAACAAGTACCTCCATTATCCGGTGAGAACTCTTCTAATCCGTTTTTTCGTATGTAGGAGCTCTTGGGGTCTGGGCACGATAAAAAACCGTGCCTCGAAGAGGAAGATGTCGAGGCTATCTGTCATTTCTTCAATACGATTGGGTAAACAGACTTGATGAGAACCCAAAGTCTCTGCGGATTAATGATACCTACTTCATCCGGATGAAGGAGCTAACAATGAATCCCGGCTCGCACCACGGTTGAGGTTTATGGTTCGTGATGTGATTGATCTCCGATCAAATAACTGGGTGCCTCGGCGTGAGGAGGTAATGAAAATCACTCTACTGTATATATGATTTTACTACTTAACATTCCTCGGATTTGTAATGGCATAGCGAGTAATGCATGCTTAGAATCATTCTGTTACTTTGATATGTCAAGCATGAATTTTACTTTCAAGTCAATGCTTGACTCTAGATTTTGGATGTATACAATGAATCTGTGATATTTGATGCATCACTTAAACATTCTTGGTAACCTATATCACCTATTCTGTTCTTAAATGTAATGTGCCGAGTTTACCCGGCTCCATGTTCATCGCTCTTTTTACATGGGCATCCTGTTGGTCTGATTCTCAGGCTATTCAATGTGATAAAGCACAGCATTCAGCAACCTTATCTCAATCTCAAATGTACATGTACCTTTGTTGCAATACCTCACCTCAAAGTCAATTCTTGCTACCACCACTGCACTCCCGTTACCATCATTGATCGTGCATTTGCTCCCGCCACCACACCCCACCGCCGGAGGCTGCACCGTCCGCTCTCGCCGCAAGCTATGTCGTGCTGCCTCTCCTCGAATGCTGCTGAGCACAATGTTGTGAGGTTGAAGAGAGAGAAACGAGAGGATGGGATTGGCGTTCGATGTGGATTGGAGAAGAAAAATGCTGGCCCCACAAGGATGATTTGTGCATCGTGGACTATGATTTCTTGAACCAGTTTCTAATTGATGTGGCAAGGATAGTTCCATGGTTGGTACTGCCACAAGGGATTAAAAAATAGGAGAGGATTGAACCATGGGGGGGGGGGGGTGGGGGGTTGCGCGCCAAAGAACGGTCGTCGATCGATTCGGGATTCAAGGATCAAGGATTGGGAATCGACACATCGCTCGGAAGGCAGACAGACAGACGGCGATCGCCGATCGGCGAGTCGCGAGTCGATGGGAGAACTGAATCGTCAAGGCTTTTTTTTTTTTAAAATCCGTCAAGGCAGTAGTTAGATGAGTAAAGGGTAGGACCTTATTTATATTGAATTTTTACATCCAAACCCCTCACAATGAGGGAACCTTGAAAGAAAACAAAATACATTGACACCCATTTGAGGTCCCCAACACCAAGGAAGAAGCTTGAAGCCGACACCCATGTAGACGAAGAAACTTCAAGGTTTTGAAACGCCATCAGTCATACACAAAAAAGAGGTCTTCTTGAACCATTGAACGCTCCGACGAATGGCTGATGGTCATAGCTTCGTCACAACGAAGGGGATCAGACGCCTGTCACCTCAACAGGAGATAACTCGAGGGAATTTGAACACGAGTTCAAGGTACACATATATGACGAGCCTATCACCGGAAGGCACCTCGACACCATACTTGCTGGAGATAACTCGCAGGGAGCAACACACCGGTAAAGAGGACATCCCACACTAGGAATCCTACCCCACAGAACAACCCTAGACTACCAAACCTTCAACTATAGCTAAAAATATAGACAACTGGCCGAGATCCGGTGCCAATTCCACACCTGCTGGCGTCTATGAGGACACCAGAGGAGAACAATCGACTGGATTTGGCCGGGATCAAGGAATCGCCCGACGATCACCTGAGTTGAACGAGAGAAAGAAGAAGCTTCTCAGCGTCTATGGATGGACCCCTAGGGTGCCTTGGATTAAGAGGACCTAAAGAGGACACAGGCCAGCAGAGTTAGATACAAAGAACTGCAGAAACCTTCCATCTTCCGCTTGGGCTTTCCATTACATGGGAGTTGCGGCTACGGCCCAATAGGCCAAAGTGTGGTAATGCTTCGCTCCCTGAGGAATGGTTCTTCTTTGTCCTCACGCCATCATGAAAATAGAGACATTTCATCCATTGCCGCCGCTAGGGTCCACTGGAAACAGATAGGGGGCTTGCCGGCGTGGAGGTGCCATCACGAAAATAGAGACGTTTCATCCATTGCCGCCGCAGTGGTCCGCTTGGGAACTGATGGTGAGGGTA